>BPLR01017302.1:0-39600 GCA_021605095.1 Caerostris extrusa | reverse complement strand
CTTTTGTCACGACTGTGGATATTCTTGAAAATAGTTAAATTATGGAATTAGATTTATATTTAAAAGAGAAAAAAATATATACATTAAATAAATTCACTTGTTTATTTTGATTAAACAGCTACTATAATAATATTTTTGAAAAAAAAAAAAAAAAAAAAAAAGGATAATTTTTGTCACAAAAAAAAAAATTGCAACACCAAATATCAATTGTTCCTTTTTTTTTTTTTTTTTTTTTAGAAAAAAAGTCTGTTTGGTACAAGTTTCTGTCATGGTTGCGATTTTGTCATTACTGTTGTCATAGTGATATTCCTTTTTTTTTAATCATAGTTATACTTTTTTAACAAAACAAAACAAAATTTCTAATATTCTCGATCTCAAATAGAATAACGTAAAAAAGTAATACTATCTTTTTTAACCAGCTCATGCATTTATTTTTAGCATTACAGATAATTAATATTTAACTTCAATTATTAACTTTTTTTTTTTATTACTGAAGAATAAAAATTTTAGATATTTTTTGTTTTATTACTAAAGAGGATGACTGAAATACAGGGGGATTATAATTAAAAAGTCCCACTTTCAAAATGCTGTAAAAAGAAACACTGTCACAATGAGTTCAAATTTGAACTGAAGATACTAGAAGAAGGTGGAAACGGTACGGCATCAATAAAAAGTTCCAAAAAAGGTTGCACCGATTTTCCTAACCAATTTGGTATGACCTTTGCCGTGGTGGATGGGCTTTCCATTAACAATACAGAACTGACGAACGACTAGAAGGCATTTTTTCCGTCAAAAACCGAAATAATCAAGCACATTGAACACTACATTTGGTTTAATGTGCAACTTATGCCAAGTACGTTGTCATTTCGATTCAAAATATCTCACAGGCAGCCGAATTCACTTTCTTTATGCAGCTTTACAACGCCCCTTTATGCAATTATGACTTGCACTTTGGAACTTTTAATGCCGTACCGTTTTCCCCTTCTTCAAGTATCTTCAAATTGAACAAATTATTTAATTATTAAATTATGCAATTATTTTTATATATCAAATTTGAACTCATTGTGCCGTATGGTTCTTTTCTCTACAGCACTTTGAAAGTGTGACTTTAATTATAATCATCCTGCATAATTTAATTTGAAAGATATAAAAATATATATTATCTTCAAAATTCAAAATTTCAAGTTACAAAACTTCCAGTTCTCAAAAAATTTAAGAGATCAGAAGCTGACATCTCTCTTCCTTGATCTCAGTTTAAGAGAGCTACTAAAAGAGATCCACTCGGGAATAAAAGAAAACGTGATGCGACCGTGACATGACGTATGTGTCATATAATAAAGAAGCACAAAAGATAGTTGCGATGACATTTACAGCATTCTCTGAAAACATTTTCGTATTATAGCTTTTTTGCAATAAAATTATAGATTAGTTGATTAGATAAGACATCAAGATGTCAACATCATTTTGCTTTTTTTAAAACTTGACCTTAACGTGAATTATCATTGTAACTAGCTTTACTACTGTGCTCAATTAATTCAGACATTTCAAAAATCGCAGGAATCAGTTTTAGCGCTCACAAAAGCCAAGCGTAACTCAAACACTAATGAATATTTTGAAGTGAAATTTCACACAGATGTCAAGGACAGTGCCAGAAAAAAAAAAAAAAAAAAATGACACTCCATAAGCCCTAGAATTTTAAATTTTAAATTGGTCTTACTTTTGGACACAGTAGTACATATATTAGACATATCTTTAAAAGTTTAAATATATTGATGCATATATAAATTGTAAATGCCGGTGGAAAAGTTTCCTTAGCCAAGGTTAATTTTTGTCTTCGCGCGTCAAAAAAACAAATCATCATTTGACCATAGGGCAAGGCAATTGATTTACAACCTCGTAGCTGGTGCTAATTTGCTGTGAGGTCGTAAATCAACTATGCTTT
The DNA here is from genome assembly GCA_021605095.1 of Caerostris extrusa. Lineage (NCBI taxonomy): Eukaryota > Metazoa > Arthropoda > Arachnida > Araneae > Araneidae > Caerostris > Caerostris extrusa. Next base: position 37,658 of record BPLR01017302.1, on the reverse strand, counting down.
CAAGAATATGAAAAACTGTGAATGACCCTTTCTGTTCTAAAAAAATAGCATTTTCCATAGTTGTTTTTACTTTGTATCTTTTTGGGTTCACCTTCATATTTAATAATTCAGTTTTAGTGCATATAAATGTACAAATGTTTATTTAAATAATGATCATTGTAATTCGCAAGCTTTTTTTCTGGTGCTTGCATTATTTAAAAAATAAATAAAAATTTATTGGATTGATTTGCTTATGTAGGATTATACTAAGGAATTGTAAACCTTTGTATTTGAAAAAAAAAAATTGTCGTATTTCATCAGAGAAGGGATAAAATATAATTTCTTATCACTACTTTATCTCCCGCATGGCTCAAATTTTCACACAAGAATGAAGAAATTTTTGTGTTGCTTCATAAGTCTTTTTCTTGTCCAAGAGGATTATTTTTTTAAAAAGAAAAATCCCTTTTCTCTTATTTTAAAATGTCTCAGTATCTTTTCATAAATATATTGACACACACAAATATATTGATTTACATTTATTCGAATGCAAACTTTTTAATTGTCTGAAGCATAAAATACCTTCCAGATTTGTTGTACTATAGAAATCTAAAGACCCAACAATTTTTTAAAAATATATTTCAAATAAGGTAATACTTAAACCACAATTTTTTGAAAGAAAATATCTAAAAAAAAAAACAACAACCCTAAGTGAGAAATTTTTTCAATTGCAATAATATTTTAATTGTGTTTATTAAATAAATATAAGAACTGGTGAGAGGAAAAAAAGCTATTTGATTATCTCTAATTTAGTGAATGATGAAGAATTTCAGTTCATCAATAACACATCCACAAAAAATAAATGACACAACAAAATCGTTCAATTTACAATAGAAGAAAAGGAAGTACACTTGCACAAATTATCATTAAAAGTAAAATATCACATTACGTAGCTTTGTGTCTGTGTTAATTCAGCAGTAGCAATTGTAATACATTCTCTGTTATTCGATTAATAAAGAAATTTTTCAATTTAAAAACGGTTTTTTTGAGTTCATCAGGGTTTTTTTAATTCTTTTGAGTGTGCTTGTTAATGATACTGACAAGAATATTTGAAAGCCTAACATTAAAATAAGAAAAGAAACCAATCATAATTGTGCCACAAGTGTTTTGCTCATTTGTGCTAATGAAAATACAGATACAGATTTTTATTTAACAATTATTATTAAATTGTTGTTTAAATTTTTTAACAATTAATAGTTAATTTTTTTAACATTTATTTAATATATAGACCAAGTTATTTTTTATGCAGCTATGACCTACGAAACCTGAAAGGTGGACAACCTTATTACAGTACAGGCATAAACATATATGTGAGGGTCGCGAACGTCCATATGTGTTCTCTGTAAAATGGTCATGGGCCGCAGCTTGTGTGTGTGTGTGTTGTGGTGTGGCAAGGATGAAATTTACAGTTAATAATACTGCCAACTTTAACAGCTTATTATTTGATATTGGCTTAATATTTTACCATTCTGGTATTTTTTTGGGGGTGGGGGGAATGTTATATTTTCGGCTGTTTAAAGAAATTATTCCGAGTTTTAAAAACATTAAAAGATTTTTTTAAAATTAATTTTGTTGAAAATATAACGAAAGGGAATGGAAATGTTGCTTTATAGTCACAAATATGACATGACAATCCCAAAGTTCTACACAGTGGTTGGACAAGAACGAATCACCAAAATACACTTCAAAGAATAAAAGGAGCTGATGGTGAGTGTTTGGTGGTCTAGCACAGGTGTGATCCATTTTGATTTCATGAAACCTGGCTCATTGATCACAGCAGAAATATGCTGCAACCAACCGGACGAAATGAGCCTAGATTGGTCAACAGATCGACTCTTATTTTATTGAATGATAACGCTGGCCCACACGCTGCACAAATAACTGTGGCAAAACTACAGGAATTAGAGATGGAACTTCATTATGTTCCATACTCCCCCAGACCTAGCCCCCCACTGACTACCACCTTTCCTGTAATTTGGACAGCTTTTAGAAGGAAAACAATTTAATTCCATAATGCTGTAAAACTGGACTTCCTGAATTCACTAACTCTCATCTCACCAGGGTTTTATACCACTGCACTGAACGACCTGCCGCTTTAATTGCGAAAGTGTATAAATATAATATGTTCATACTTTGATGAATAAAATAATTCTTTTCACGACAATTAATGATAAGGTCTAAAAAGGAACAAATTTCTTATTGAACACTCAGTGAGCAAATTTGCAAACTCTGACAACTCATGTGGAACCACTTTGTCGAGTTTTTTCATCTTTCTAATCGCCGCAATCGTCTCAAAACTATTTATATGCTTAATCCAAGATCAATAGAAAGCTACGGTAGGATTAGCTTTAACATTTCCTTTAAAAATATCATCGCACAGGAGGATTTCAGGTTTTTCCGCGAGATTAATCTAATCTCATTATCTCCTGGTTTAAGCTTCTCAAGCTATTATGTCACTGTGTATTCATTATATGTATCATTGAGAAATGCATTGTGTCGTGTTACTTTCGTAGCAGAATTTCCGAGTTTAAATTCATATAGAAAAATAATCCTTATTTTCTGGAATTTTGTGTATATATAGCTCTATTATTTAAATTAATACTGATCGATATATATATATATATATATATAGAACTAACTAAGTAAGTAAGTAACTCCCTGGCATTACATTCCATGTTGGATCATGGTCGTCACCCTATTGCCAAATTCCATAACAGGAAATGTTTTCATTTACGGGGTAGGGTTGTCAGCACTACGCCCAACAATCATATTAGACAGAACCTATGGTTTAAAGTGGATTTCGAACCACTACTTTGGTATCACAAGCTTCAGATTCGAATCCTGTTAGTGCCATGAATATTTGTTAGTGGTTTGAATCCCCTTTAAACTGTACGTCCTCGTCTGTTTAGTCTCGTGTGCACAAATGACCGTAAAGCGACAAACCAAACCAAATTCGAACTACTACAAATATCCATGGCACCGCAAGGACTCGAACTCGAAACCTGTGGTACCGAGAAACAGAGCGTTAATCATTCAGCCGTTAGGTCCCATATCTCATAGAACGTCAGCTAATACCAGAAAGTTCATTTCATGTGAAACAATCTAATGGTATTTGTTTTGATTTTTTGTAGCACCAAGTGCAAAAGGATAAGTCAAATAGTTTTTATTATCAATATTTTGGAAATGAAAATGTTTCTTCACAAATATATATTAAACCAAATAAGGTTGCCCATTTTAATGTATTATATAGCTAGCTACAAGCAAATTGATTTGTTAAGCACAATTTTAAAAAAGAACATGGTTTCGGCAACAAATATTATAGAGATAAAAAAATTATGTGGTTAGAATTCTGCTCCAATCTAGCACATTATTAGCAAAGGATCTGAATTTCAAGTCAGCAATAAAATAAAAAGTATCGATTAAAATATTTTTCTAATATTTAAATGCTTATTTTTGATTTAAGCTGAAAGAGGAATCGTGTTCCCCTGTTTTAATTTGTCATCAAAATCTGGATTTTTTTAAAAGAAAAAAAAAATGAATTAACAACCCTATTTTTTAAGTAAAATATTATGAGGTGGTTCCCAAGAAAAGAAGCCTAAAGTCAGTGCCTACCTAATCTAACACACAATAATTATAATGTATGCAAATTTTTATCTTGTATAACATTTGTAAAATAAGATGAAGTTTTGTAATATTTTTTTTTAAATTGTTATACCTTAAATTAAAATTATAAATTTTTAGTTGTCTGTTTTTTGTAAAGATAACAAAATTAGCAATTTTTTTTGGTTGTTTCTCATTCCGCTTGTTTTACAGCGACATCTAGACAAGTCCATGAAACTGTGTGTTCTCATGGAAGGAGGGGCAGCTTCAGTTGTGATGGATGTGATTCAGTTTTGAAATGATTCATCATAAATTCAAATCCACACTATTATACTATTCAACTATCAATTAAATAATCAATCAAATCGTCAAATTAAATAAATGCTAAGAATTTTATTTTTTTCCCCCTCGTTTTCAAATGAAAAATTTTTTATTTTTAGTCAATCTTCGATAAGCATTCGTTTTATACGCCCAAGTTTCTTTATTATTGTTAAATTTATTTTTGTTGTAAAAGCTTTTATTAATTTTCTTCAATGCAGTTGCCTTTTGAATAGACTGGAATAATTATTATTCATTTTAATAGCGATTTGAATATAATCATTTGCTTTGGATCATTACCTGGTCAATGCAATTTAAAACGCATTAAGTTAAAAATCATCGAACTAATCAACATTACGAAAAAATAAGTGGTATATTCATTATATTATCAATCAAATAAAAGTTTGTTACAAAAAGGTTCATTAGATTTTAAGTACAAATAAATTAGTATTAAATTTAAAATGCAACATTTTCCGTTTATAATTTTTAGAATTTAAAAATATATATATATTAAGTATTTTACAGAAAAAAAATGTATGAATTTTTCAAGTAGATTTGATACTTTTTTATTTGTTATAACTTACTTTTTATCAACGATGAAAAATCTTGCATTTTATTGTTTACTGGGCATTAGAAAATTTTTTGTTTTAATTTCTTCATTTTTAAATTTTTAGTGCGATTAATTCATTCAGGTATTTATAAAGATAAAAAAAACTTAAATCAGTTTTAAAACTATGGTGAATGAATATCCTTAAAAATATTTATTCCCTCTTACATTTTGATAGCTTTAAAAACAAAATGGGTTTTCTGCAAGGGTATTGACTATCTTGATAAAAGTATAATAAAAAAAATAAAAAGAAAGAAAATTTCAAATTTTTATATATAATCCATAAAAATTTCAAATAATGATGGTGTGATACCAAAATGTCGGTACAGTATAGCACGTCCTGACGTGGTACCACACTGATTAACTTTGAATCTGCTATATTTCCGTTGTAAATATGCTTCACCTGTTAAATTTTATATTTCAATTTCCTTTCTATTTTGAATATTTAAAAAGATATTCTTTTGTGTAATTCTTTTGTGTGTATTCTTTTTGTTTTAAAAAGATATTCTTATAACTGCGAGATTATTAATATCTTCCTTTTATAGTGTCTATTAGTTTTAAAACGTGGTAATTTATTTTTATATTAGATGAATTATTGCTAAAATATTTAAACTTGACCCAATCTATGCTGTGTTATTTATTCAGAAATTCATATTCTCTATTAAATCTCAGTTAGTAATTTATATTATAAACATTATTATATATTTTTATTTTATATTTAGAGAAATTTTTGCCAATAAAAACCTTTTTCAAATCGTTTTGTTCCTGTCCCCTTAAGTAAGACAATTTCCTCATCATTAAGAATTTAGACACGAGAAGGTTAATATGAGAAAAGGAAATTTTAATTTAATAATTACTCTCAAATTTCATTGACAAATCCCATGGCCAGTTAACTACTTTTGATGTAAAACAGTTCACTCTTTTTTCCCCTCTCTATTCATTCTGCCTACATAGGCTTGAATTTCAGGTCATTACCTTAAACACAAAAACCAAAAACGATAGCATTTCATTTTCAATGAAGTGTTAATGAATCTGAAGATTCATACTTTACATACAAACACACATACTTACACATTCATACTTATTGAAACAGTAGTACTTATTTTATTAAAAGAATTTGATTCTGGGATACGTCAATTAATTATCTACGACAGACTAGGTAGTATGCGCAATATAGAATAGGTTTTTCTTTACTCTTAGTGTTTAAAAGAAAAAACAATTTGCTAAAGTGTCATATTCCGTAGTATTCAATAAACGTACTACTGTGTCCAAAAATTAAGAACAATTATTATCTTTTTCAAAAACTCTTAATTCATTCTTCAAAAAATTTCAGCGCCTTCAAAATTATCCCCTCCAGACACAATGCACTTATGCCAACGTTTTTCCAATCCTCAATGCATGCTTAAACAGTCATTGGCCGGGATGGCCTTCAAAGTGCGAGGCGATTCATAAAAATTTGCATTCTATGCATGTTGGCATATTGGATCTCTTCAATAGACTCTAAACGATGTCCCCGAGTGGTCTTTTGAGTTTAGGGAATAGCCAGAAGTCGCACGGTGCTAAATCAGGTGCATACGGTGGTTGTGGAAAGATATGGGTTTCATTGTTGGGCAAAAGTCACGAAGAATCAATGCAGTGAGATCTAGCGCATTATCGTGATGCAAAAATCAAGAGTTGTCTTTCCATAAATATGGCCTCTTTTTGCGAATAGCTTCACGAAACGACGCATAACAATATTTCTCAAATAATATTTCTTGTTGACAGTTTGGCCAGGCGGAAGGAATTCATAATGCAACCACACCAGGTAATCGAAAAACAGTCAACATGACCTTGATTTTTCAGTGACTTAGGCGTGTTCTTTTTAATCTTGCTTAACCTTTGTCACGATATTCGCTCGATTGATCAGTTGTTTTCGGGTCGTAAGCATAAATCCAAGTCTCATCTCCAGCTATGATGCATTTTAACTAGTTCTGATAGTCAGAAAGCATTGTTTCATGCACTTCAACGCGAAGATGTTTTTCCAAAAATTCAATACATAGCTAGTTGTATGTATATATGTATTGAAACTGTACTAACTTCCTGACAGTCTATGTTGGATCATGGTCATCTATCTACTAGCAGATTCGGAAACAGGGGATGTTTTTTTATTTTACCACGTAAAATAAAGAACATCTCCTGTTTCCGGAACGCCCAACATTCATAATATATTGGGGCCTACGGTTTAAAGTGGATTCGAACCTCTACAAGCAGCCATGGCACCTAGGACACGAACCCGAAACCTATGATTACCGAGGGCCAGAGCGATAATATATATATTAATTACAATAGTGTTGGAAATACCATAAATAAAGTTGATGTATAGTACAAATTATTATCTTATACCAAAAAAGGCAAATGATGGGGAGAAGGGGTTCTCTAAAAAAAAAAGCTGATAATTTTTTTTTTATTATTTTCTTTCTATTACTTTAAATGAAAAGAAAAAAAGATTAACGTAAATGCATCAGTAAGCGTTTATATTATATAAACTAATATTTTATGTCTACATTAAAATTTAGCAATTTATCATTTGAACGTTTTTATCTGTTTCATAAACGAAAGTATTTATTTTCTGGAATTATAAATGTATTTTGTATCATTAAAATTAAATGATATAGAGCTAAATCTAAAACATAAAATGACTTAATTTTTTTTAGATCTTTAAGAAAAATTTAATACATATAGCGTAAATTTAATACTAGGAATTTACCGAATGCTTGCCTTATTTTTTGTCCCTTTTATTTTCTCTATGGAAGATTCTTTATATCTAATAAGTAAGTAAGTGAAATACTCGTTATAAAAAAAAAAAGCTGTTAGTTTTAATCTACAAGCAAAAACATATAAGTTTTTTTGGCGAATCTCTCGTGCGTGAAAATGTTAATGTGGCAAACATTTTTCACCTGTAGTGTCGCAATAGGGATTTGGGCAAAGGGAAACACGTCAGTGGCTACCAAATTTGAATTTCACGGGCCTTTTTTTTCCCTACATATTTCTTATTTCTTCCCAAAAACAACACAAATGGCTCACAACTCTAACAACGACTCATGCAAAGATAACAGCTGGCATTTTTCCCTGAGAGTATCGAAAACGAAGGTGAAATATAAAAACCAAGACGTAGTTCTTCCAAGAAAAATCTACTCAAACCTTAATAGGACAATGTCGTCAAAGATGACCTAACTACAATAATCTTAATCTACAATGACTTAACTACAATAATAAGGAATCCTAACTACAATAGTTTTTAAAAAATGAAATGAATATTATTGGCTGGGAAATTTTCTCTACAATAGTTTTTAAGTAAATGAACTAAATAAATGAAATGAATATCATTGGTTGGGGAATCTTAACTGCAATAACTTTTAATAAACGAAATGAATAAGAAAAAAATTCATTAGTTGGGGGAATTTTAACAACAATAGTTTTTAAGTAAATGAACTGAATAATAAAAAAATATCATTGGTTGGGAATCTTAACTGCAATAACTTTTAATAAACGAATGAATAAGAAAAAATGTTTTTAATGAACTGAATAATAAAAATATCATTGGTTGGGAATCTTAACTGCAATAACTTTTAATAAATAAATGGAAAAAAATTGAATTTTAATAAAATAGCATAAATGAACTGAATAATAAAAATATCATTGTTTGGGGAATCTTAACTGCAATAACTTTTAATAAAACAATGAAATGAATAAGAAAAAAATTCATTGGTTGGGGAATTTTAACAACAATAGTTTTTAAATAAATGAACTGAATAATAAAAATATCATTGTTGGGGAATCTTAACTGCAATAACTTTTAATAAACGAAATGAATAAGAAAAAATTCATTGGTTGGGAAATTTTAACAACAATAGTTTTTAAATAAATGAACTGAATAATAAAAATATCATAGGTTGGAGAATCTTAACTACTATAGTTTTTTAAATAAATGAAATGAATAAGAAAAATATCATAGGTTGGGGAATCTTAATTACAATGGTTTTTAAATAAATGAAATGAATAAGAAAATGAAATGAATAATATCTCAAAACAACACAAATGTCACACAACTCTTAACCACAACTCATGCAGAGATAACAGCTGGCATTTCTTCTTCTTCTTAAGAATATCGAAAACGAAGGTGAAATATAAACCAAGACGTAGTTCTTCCAAGAAGAACCTACTCAAACCTTAATAAGACAATGTCGTCAAAGATGTCCGAGAAAAACAACATTGGTTGGGGAATTTTAACCGCAATAGTTTTTAAAATAATTAAAATAAAAACAGATTTAAACTGAAGTGGATGATTTTCGTCTAAATTACTTTAGTTTTCAAGAATTATTTTATGTAAAAATAATACGTCATAAATATATTGCATTTCAAATGGTTTAATTACAATTTCATAGTTATTTTTAAATCAACACTTTACAAATTTTATGAATTTTTTCAGAAAATTATACACTACTGGCCATTAAAATTGCTACACCAAGAAGGCACATGCTACTAAAGTGAAATTTAAACGACAGGAAGAAGGTGCTGCGATATGAAAATGATTAGCTTTTCAGCGCATTCAGACAAAGCAGGCGCCAGTAGTCACCGACAATGTGTTTAAATGAAGAAACTCTTCAGCCGGTTTCTCATACACAAATTGCATTTGAGCATTGTTGCCTGGTGAAAAGTTGTTGTGATGCCTTGTGTAAGGAGCAAAAATGCGTACCAGCATGTTTCTGACTTTATAAACGTCGAATTGTAGCGTACCGGGGATTGCGGTTTATCGTATCGCAGTATTGCTGCTCGCGTCGGTCGAGATGCAATGATTGTTAGCAGAACATGGAATCGATGGGTTCAGGATGGTAACACGGAACGCCGTGCTGGATCTCAACGGCCCCTTATCTCTAGCACCCAAGAAGACAGGCATGTTACCCGCATGGCCTTAATGGAACGTGCAGCCACGTCACGAGCCCTGAGTCAAGAAATGGGGTCGTTTCAAGAAAACAAATGTCTGCATGAACAGTTCGACAACGTTTGCAGCAGCATGGACTCTCAGGTCGGAGATCATGGTTGCGGCTACACTTGACGCTGCATCACAGACAGGAGCGTCTTCAATGGTGTGAGCAACGACGAACCTGGGTGCACAAATGGCGAGACGTCATTTTTTCAGATGAATCCAGGTTCTGTTTACAGTATCAAGATGGTCGCATCCGTGCTTGGCGGCATCGTGGTGAACGCACATTGGTAGCGAGCATTCGTCATTGTCCGAGCATATTGGCCCATCGCCTGGCGTGATGGTATGTTGTGCTATTGGATACACGTCTCGGTCACCTCTTGTTCGCATTGACTGCACTTTGAGCAGTGCATTCATTACATTTCTGGTGTGTCACGACCTGTAGTTCTACCCTTTATTCGAGCCCTGTGAAACCCCTCCTTTCAGCAGGATAATGTATGACCGCATGTTGCCGGTATTGTACGGATCTTCCTTGATACGGAAAATGTTCGGCTGTTGCTCTGGCCTGCACGTTCACCAGATCTCTCGCCAATAGAAAACGTCTGGTCCATGGTTGCCGAACGACTGGCTCATCACCTACGCCAGTTACTACGGTTGATGAGCTGTGGCATCGTGCATGGAAGCTGAATGGGCATGTGCACGTGTACCTGCCATCCAATCTCTGTTTGACTCAATGCCCAGGCGTATAAGTGCTATTACTGCCAGAGGTGGTTGTTCTGATTTCTCAGGATCTATGCATCTAAATTTCTTGAAAATTTAATCAGTTATTTTCTGTATAATATATTTGTCCAATAAATATCATTTTGTTATCTGCTTTTCTTCCTGGTATAGCAATTTTAATGGTCAGTAGTGTAATAAAGGTTAAATAAAATAAAAATATTGGACATTAAAGATAAATAAATAATCACGTAATCAGATAAAATAGCGTGTAATCGTCAGAGGAAAATGAATCATTATCACGTAGCTCTAAATAAAAAAGTATAAAGGATGTTGTTAAAATTCATTTGATTTGATTGATTGACGCATACTAGAACTTTGCCCTGGACTTTCAACAATGATCCAGGATTTTTCAAATATGAGCAACATAGAAAATAGAAAAAAAGGGCCTTCTACAATTTTAAAAAATTGGAATTCGAGAGCAGTTGTATTTGGAATCGTTATAAAACGAAATTATAAATTCGTTAGAAAAGCGAAATTATATAATGAGTAAGAATTCAATGAAAATAATTTGAAAATCCTTTTTTTTTTTTTTTCTTTTTCGAAAACTAGAAAAATGTGGCACAATTTTAAGCATATTTAAATTATGCATTAAATTGAAAAAGAATATTTGTATTGGCGTAATTCAACACATTTGTAATCGATAACTCGATCGACTTTTCTCGACAGAAATTAAGACTTTACCTGAGCTTGAAAATATTTCTAATATAATTTGGAGTTTATAAATATTTGCAAAATATTAATAAATTATTACATTTTTAAAAATATTTATAATAAAGATATTTAAAAGTTATATTGTAATTAATATTTACTTTTCAAATTCTTAATAAATTAGACAATAAAAAACAATTAGAAAGTTAAATTCGCTTAAAGATTATAATAAAATAGGTACAAAAAGTATGTCTATTTATTCTGTAGTATCATGTATGTATGTCTAATTAGTCTGTAGTATCGTTACTGTATGTACGTAAGTTTAATTAGTCTGTATATCTGTGCATATCTAATTAGTCTGTAGTATCGTTACTGTATGTAAGTTTAATTAGTCTGTAGTATCGTATCTGTATGCATGTCTAATTAGTCTATAGTATCGTTTCTGTATGTATGTCTAATTAGTCTGTATAGTATCTGTATGTATGTCTAATTAGTCTGTAGTATAGTATCTGTACCCACTTCTAAATAGTAAGTGAAAGCGAGTGCTTGTATTTAAAAATATCAGTTTGGTAAATCATAACTACGGAAAATAAAATCTGGGAATGGAATTTCAATCGAATTGTAACTTATAACCCTTAAAAAGGTTTTTAAAAAAAAAAAACAGTAAAAATTTTCATTTTAAAATAATAACTTTTTTTTTCCTGTGAAAATATTTTGTCTAAAAAAAAAAGACATTTCTAAATGCAAGACAAAAGACGTTTTTTATTGCAAGTAAATATTTAAAATTAAAAAGGTTTTTCAAAAAAAAAAAAAAAAATTCGAAAGATCATTCTAATTCTTTAAAAGATTTTTTTAAAGTATCATAAATAGTAATTAAAGCGTTCCTATAAAAGACAGTGAGGATTAAATAAATTTTAACAAAAATTGTTTAAGACGACGCAAGAAATCATGTAATTGAGGATAAATAAGAAACCAACATATTTTATCATTACTTTAATTTTAAGAAAATTTTTAATTACATATTTGAAACCTTTTCTAACACATTTGACAAGATTAAAAAGAAGAAAAATAATTGCTAACAGAAGCAAAATTTGAAAAAGCAACTTGAATATTCTTGGGAATCTACAAAATTATTTTGCCAGCTATGTTATTTATTTATTTATTAGCTCACTCAGCAATACAGTATATTTTTATAAAATTTATGAGACTTCTGCGCTATGAATAACATCCTGCACTCTACGCCAAGTTTAGTGTTGATTATGCCGCAGAATTACGTGTTTCTGTGTTCACGATCATTCGAATTTAAATGATCTCGTTAGAGGAAGGAAAAATCTTTCTAGAACATAATAACTTGGAAAACAGCATTAAGTTATGTTTCTTCACAGTTGCATATATTCTTCTAATATGAATAATTACTTGGAAAACAAGTACTTAATATTATTGTTATCTATATCAGTGTTGGTCAACCCAAATGATCTTAAATGCGTCATAATTCCATGGGCCATATAAAATTATATATCTCGATATTAGATTTAGACCCACTATAGACATTTTTTTGAAGTGAGAAATTTGAAGCATAACGAGTTGTTATTGTATTTACTATTATTCTTATATGTAAACACATATAATAATGATACTAAACGCACATTGTAAAGAAATATATAACACTAAAAATTAAATATAAAAAATATATATCAATATAAGCGAAATAAAAAAAGTGAAATCATGAAAAATATTTATTTTACTAGTGTGATATTTGCTTCTCCATTCTTTCCCTTAGATTTCGCAAATCGATCTCAATTTGGATATTTACACATCGTAATGGGTGTTGCAAGTTAGCGTCCGTTATGTTTGACCGTGTTTTGTGTTGGGTCAATTTCATTTTTCGGGAAAAAAAAACGATTCGCAGGTGTAAGTTGAACCAAAAGCGCTAACAACTTTAACTAAGAGTCTGGTTTACTCTATTATCAATAATCAACTGTGCGTATCTAGGGGCGGTCACTGCGTCACAGAATACAATTTAATTATTCTACGAACTCATAAGTGTAAACTCATAAATAAAACAGGCAATATCTGCTCTATATTCGCAAGAATATTATTTTAAAATCAAAGTTAATTTTTTCATATAATTTCGACAGTTAATTTATGAAAATATGGATGCACACATAATGTATTTCTTAATACAATGGCTTTCATTACTTTGGCCATAATAAAATAAATATATTTGGTAAAAGTGTGATAAATCTCACGGACCGGCAAAATGTTCAAAGCAGGCCGCGGGTTAGTCATCTCTGATCTATATGATTTGGAGCTTAAGATACTATATAGTAGACGCAAACGCGCGAGTTATAAATAAAATTGCTCTTTGTTTTGGTAATTATAAATAAATAAATGCTATAGACTTTTGTGATATTTGTTTGATTATGGTCATTGATAGAGGATAGTTTGAGGATGTTTTTGCCCACCCATTTATTTTCTATTATACCATATAAAACTGTCAAACAAAATAAGATTATTTAGAATATTAGACCCCAAAAAACCTTCACCCAACTTATACCCAAAACTGTTGCGATTTCTGCCTATAATTTAATGCAAAATATCTCCATGCACAAATCAAGCAATTAAATGTCACAGGTCACCAACTTAAGGAGTGGCCTTGCATTTAATAAGGGGAAAAAAACAAGAAAAAAAAATGATCAAAATATGATGTAATATCTGAAGAATCTTTCTAATCACGTATTTTCATAATTGATGACCATTATACATTAATTTTTATTCAAAATAAATTGCATATATTACAAATGTAACATAATTTTTGTTCATTAAGCCTACTATTCTGAATACTTTAATTTTGTACAAAATTACTTTAAGTTATATATTATGTTGTTCTAAAGCAGCTGGCAAGACAGACAGTTACTCCTTATGCCGCTGTTACTCATTTAACCCCTATCCAGGGGGCACGTGTAGCTTGAAGATATGCTAAGGATGCGAGTAACACTACCCCTCACAACGCTCTACGATCTTATTAGGACCGGGACCTACGGTGTAAAGTGGATTCAGAAACCACTACAAACATCCATGGCACAGCCGGGATTCGAACTCGATAAGTGTGGTACCGCTTGTCAGAGCGCTAGGCACTCGGCTCACTTATATATTATAATAATATACAAATAAGACAAATATTTATGGCCAACAGTATCAAAAAAAATATATTAATATAATATACATAATATATATAATAATATACAAAAATATGTATTGTATACATAAATGTATATCATATACAGGGTTAGCAAAGAAATAAGTATCCCACTTCAAAGAGCTCTAGAATACATGCTATTGGTCCAAATGTGATCAAATTTGAATAACTTATAATTCACACGATGCGCTTGGCATTAATTAAATAAAAAAAAATTAGTACTGAAATTCACCGATAGGTGGCGCTGAAATACACAACATTTATTCTGATTTATATATTGTTGGCACATTGGGAATCACACTCCAAAGTTAAAAGAAAATTATGTGTGCACGGTAATAAAAAAAAAAAAAAGATGGAATCAACCTCTGTTTATAATACAGTTACCTAGGAAAAGTTACCTAGAATTCATGTATAAAAATTGGCTGAGATTTTTAAGTTAATGTGGTTACTGAACAAAATGATATCCTGTAATGACTGACTATTATCTGACTGACATCTATGCTAGAGTTTGAAAAAATGGGTATTGCCAATTATAAAACTGAAATTCATTATCGATTTAAATTTTTCAAAATTTAGAAATAATTCTTATGAAAGTTTTAAACATAATTTTTCATTATATTCAGAAATAAAACATGTTATAACATGATAAACTGAATAAAAAAATATAAAACATGTTTACAACACATGATAAATTGAAATTCGTAAACCAATTTTGGTTTTTATTGATTTTATTTTGTTGTTAATACCTAAACCCATTATAATATTTGTGGATATTTATTAAGCATACAAAACTCATTTCATTTTTCTCATGACAATTAAAATTTTATTTAACTTAATTTTTATGACATCTTTCTAATCTTTATTGGTTCTTATTTCCAATTTTATTTAGTAAACTCTGTCCAAAGTCATATACAAAATTTTTCACTGCATTAAAAACTATTGAATAATAATTTATTGCAGCTAGTGCAATTGATAATATAAATGCAGGAGCTAAAAAAATTTGTACTCTCAAGTAGTGTGTAGTAATTTTTAAGTAGGCATTTAGTTATCTCATACAAAAAAAGACGAAAAAAAAAAAAAAAAAAAAAACCATAAATAAACGACGAAAGTGGCAACTTAATTATGACACTACTTGAGAGTAAAAAATTGCTAGGTCCTATATATAAATTATTAATCACATTCATCGTCATCATCAGACTCATCATCATCAATGGCGCAACAGCCCCAAGATGAATCAATGCCGTTTGCCTACTTACGGATTTCGAGAAGAGAGTTGTTATTTTTTACGGAGTAGGGTTTTACAGTCGTATGACGCTACGCCCAACGTTTTACAGTCGTATAAGACAGGGACCTATGATTTAAAATGGATTCGAACCACTACAAACACCCACGGCACCTCCGGGACTCGAACCCGAAACCTGTTGCGCCAGAGTGCTAGTCATTCAACCATCAGACCCCATTTAATCACATTAGTTGCTATAAATTATTATTCCATCGTTTTTAATGCAGTGAATATTATTGTATATTATTTTGGACAGAGTTTGCTAAATAAAAGTTGAAAAGGGCACACAATAAATATTAGATGTTACTTAAAAATAGAGTTAAATAAAATTTTAATTGTCATGAGAAAAACAGATTAATAGAAGCTTAGCAGATGGTATAATACTGTAAAAAACAGAGGAATGAAAAAACTTACTGAAACGAAGGCTGAAACTTTTCAAAGAAGCCGTAAAAGTATCCCCGAAAAGACATTTTTGATCTTGTACTCTTAGAATCCAAAACCTTTTTTTTTTTTTTTTTAATAATCTCTCATTTCTGAAAAAAATAAAATGTAATATTAATGATTGTTTTAAACATGCAGAAAAATATGTTAAGTTAAATAAAATGTTTCAATGTTATTGCAAGCACACAAGAAAAAGAAAAAAAAAAGGCTGAAATTAATATTACATATTTAAAATTTTTATTTTGTTCTAATGCAGCTGGCAAACAGTTAGACAATTGCCTTTGATGCCTTAAGGCAATCGCTGCACCCTTGCACTACCCAGGAGGTGCGTGCAGCTTGAAGATAAGCTACGGACGAAGAGTAACAATACCCCCTCCCCCTCCCCGCAACGCTCTACGATCCTGTTAGACCGGGACCTACGGTTTAAAGTAGATTCCGAACCGTTACAAACATCCCTGCACAGCCGGGACTCGAACCGGCACCGAGCGCTAGCCACTTAGCCATTCAGGCACAGGCATCTAATTTATAGAGATTTAAGTGAATTTATAAACAAAACTCTGGACTATAATTCCGATTTGAAGTAATTAAACTATTTTTATTGCTAGAACAGGAATCAAAGATAACTTAATAAATATTTTTAATAATATACAGATTTTTAATAATTTCTTCTTTTTGTTTAATCTTAGCAAACTTTGATAATGATTTCATAAAATTCAAATTTGCTTCTTTTATAAAAGTTCAAGATATAGTTTCGAAGCTATTACCGTAATTGTATAGGATAAGAAAAGTTTAAATAGATATTCTAGGGAAAAAAATTACCGGAAAAAATAGACAGGAATAACACATGACGAAATTTCTATTACTTCTGGAAAATGAAACCTATATTATTAACTTTTGTGAAGATAAACATATCTCTTCTAATGTAAATGGAATCTTGTTTTAGTAAGAAAACTAAAAATAATACTTTTAAGCATCTTCTTAAACATAAAAAAAATAAATATTTCTAATTAATTATTTGATTTTGTATTTCTGGTTTCTAACTATAAAAAATATTTAAATAAAATTTTAAAAAAAAAAATTGCTGTAATTAAAGGTTAAAATCTACATACAAAATAGAAAACAAATTACACAGGATCCCAAATTTTTTTAACAAATTTTTTTCATCTGAGATTAAAATAGTCATTTATTACTAATTTTTGAGTTGCTGAGCATGAATGTAAAAATGAAAATTTGAAATTCCCATTCCTAAGATCGATATTTGTAACTTAATGTTTTTCAATATGAAACAATGTGTTAACAAACGTATGTTCCTGTTTACACCAGCAAATAAATCTGTGGTGTAATAAAAAATAGATTGCCAATGTCCTTCCGAAATGACCGTGTTGAAAGTTGTGACAGGTAAGGTCTGGAGTTCATTAATGCTTTCCCCCTCCCCATGAACCCTCCTCACTCTGTTTTTACTGCAAATTTTTAGATTTTCAACTGGGCATGGCTTCTTACATGGACACATTTGCCACATCGGCGTGGTAAATATTCCTGACTATCTTGTGTTCTTCAGGCACTTTGATGCATTTTACACATTTGACAAGCTACCCTGCGCTGTCTTTTATTAACTGTTATCCAGACAACTTTTATAACAAGACAGTTTTTCATTGGGCTGTCAGAGCGTTCATGGCAGATATGGCATCCGTCGTCTCGATATAGAAAAAAAAAGTTCCTGTTTACTCTACTTTGCAAAGTCACTTAGATTGATAATTCTGAGAAAATGCTAAAGCCACAATGAACATTGTGTCCAATATAGTGGATCATTTCCTCTGGTATATTTTTTTCTTTTTCGCAATGTTCTGGTGTAAACGTTCACCATGTTAAACGCTAACCTGGTCACAACTTTCAGGAAAGAAGTCCAAATGACGCTGCAGGAAATTTTTTTTTACCAACTTTCTAGTATGCAAACAACATATAGACATATATATAATTTCTTATGCAGACAACATATGGTTACTTATATATAATTTCTTATGGTTCTTCGGCTTCTAATTTCCTAATTCGTTCACATAAGACGAAAAAATTTCAAGCTTCTTTTTTTCATCTTGTTGGAGCACGCTAAGAAAGATTTGCATCCTTAAAGAGCTTATGTATGCGTGGACAAATGAAAATTCTCTGCTTCAGTAGTTTCGTTGACTACAGGAAATTTTCTATTTCAGTACCTGAAGATTGGACCACTTTTATCCATGGGTTTCACAAAAGTTGCCCTTAAGCCAAGTTTTATGTGCAAGGGTGGCAAAAGTATTTTTCCCTCTACTATTGGTGGATTTTGCCCATTCTTCTCTCAAATAACGTGTGTTTTTAAAATACGTCATTGTTTTGTTTTTTTACATAGAGCAAAGATTTTGCTGTATTGTTCAACATTCGTAAAAAAAAGCAGCTCTAATTCGTGTGTTCTAATTGAAGATCCATGAAAGATCTACTTTCAAATCACAACAAATATGCTAGCTGTAATTGTTATAGAGAAGACAGTTCAATAAATGTTTCAAATTTTCATAAGTTCTTTCATACAGACAGAGTCTCATTAGAATAGATGAAAGTTGGCTTCCATTATGCAGCAATGTTTCCTTGAGACTTGTTTGGACGAATCTATGAATAGCAACTAATATGAAGGATCATGTTGCATTTTGAGAGCTATCATTAAGCTGTTGAAGTCAGAACAGAAAAAAATAATTTTTCCCTGTATAAAACAAGGCAGAAACAGCTCAGGAAATGCAAACAGCTTGCGAAATGAAGCTACTTGGACACAATCCTTGAATAAATTCCATTCTTTAAATGTCGATGCAAGTAATTCTCCCTTAGACAACTCTATAGCTCTAACAAAGTTATTCAGTTCTTGACGTTATGTGTGATGTAGGTTTTCATGAAATTCAGCCCAAATGTAGACTGTAACTTTTACATGAAATTGATTCTTGATCTGACTCTGGTTCAATGAAAAATTTAATTGAAGTTTCCATAATAAGAAATTCTTCACTAGGGAATTGGTCGCATAGCAAATAATATATCGATGTACAACATTTTCGATTTTTTTCTTTTGTAATTCATCCAAGAGGTCGGACCATACAGAAGGAGCAGTCATTCACATGATTACTTTGCTTCCTTCAAATCATAAGAATGACAAATGGCCTTGCTATTTTCTTGACTTATTTTTGAACACGAATTACAGAATATATTGGGGGGTCTGGGATTTTCATCTCCAATTCGGCATCTGAAATAAATGCGATGTGTCTCTTTTCACTAAAGCAGTTATGGAGCCTTTTTGTACTTCAAATGTCACTTCTCTACATATATAAACAGATGTTAACAGAATTAACTCACTTACGCGGCATTACAGCTCCAAAAATATATAATGTGTTTATCTAAACGCAAATTCATTGCAATCATTTCTATCGTATCCGCGTACAACTAACAGCTATTATATTTTTAGAGCTATAACAGGAAAGAGTGTTGACAGCCAGGCTGACATCGTCTCTTACTAATTAGTAAATAATAAAGGATTTGCTCGATAGAAGTTATAAAGTTTTTAAGAAATTAATATTTATGGAAACCATGTTTTTAAATCATACTATTTCCAGATATATGTATTATTAGTATATATAATATCCAGATATATATAATATTAGTATATATAATATCCAGATATATATATATATTAGTATATATAATATCCAGATATATATAATATTAGTATATATAATATCCAGATATATATAATATTAGTATATATAATATCCAGATATACGTAATATTTATTTGTATATTTCATATATATTCAATATATCAGATATATTTTAATAAATTTCTTTTTTTTTTTAAACGTTGCTATGCAATTTACAAATTATTATAATTCATAAGTTACATCATATAAATTTACATATTCCCATATTTCATTTTTCACATATAGTTCAAGATTTCAAGAAAACGGAAGGAAATTTCTACTTCCGTATCTTCTGAACAATACACAATTGCAAATTTTTACTATAATTTTTGTATTCAGCGGCCTCAAATTCGTAAGAAATAACTATTTTTCTTGTTTAAGAAAATTTGTGTTGCGTAATGTTATAAGAAACAATGTCAATTCGATACAAAAGAAGTTATAAAGTTATCATAAATTTTTATCAGTATAGCATTTAGGATTGAAACGCAAATCAATAGATAGAGTAAAAATCTTTCAAAACTATATTGCATTCAGAAAAAATGACATCTTCCTTTAAAAAGAAAACCATAATATTCTCTGATTTATTAAGTTACAAAATGAAAGAATAATAATAAGAATTTAATTACTAGCATTTTATACGTTACTTAATTTTTAAATTATCTCAGTGGATAAAAATGAAGTTCGATTTATTAAAAATATTGGTGAATTATTAAGTAACTTTACAAAATCACTAAATGAACTGCAAATAAAAGGTAAGCATTTGAAATGGTACAATTTTTTTGAACTGGCGGATTTTTCAAATAGTCCCAATTACGGGATCTTATCGAAATGGGACTGATAAAAATTACGTAAAGGTTGCTTTTATTTACTAAAAAGAATTCACATTTAACTTATTGATATCCGTCCAATTGATAAAACATATTATCTGTAATACATTTGCAACGCTCTCTCTCTCTTTATATATATATATATATATATATATATATATATATATATATATATATATAGTGTATGTGTGAATTTGTTGTTGTTAACTGATTAATAAGACAAGGCTTTTAAAAAAGTAATAGTTTAACATTACATTAACATTTAAATACGAAAATTTTTGGTAAGATGTCATTCATCAACGACTAGCATAATTATTAGAATAATTATATTCATTGTAACATACAAAGTAAAAATTACCATTTATAATTCATGAAATTAATAAGTAAACAGGACTTCCCCCTCATATATATATATCCAACAATTTCATCTGCTTTACCCTACTCGCATTTTCAATCCTTACTACAGTCTTTTATGTTTTTTTAATTTAACTACTTTATCATACTTTTTAAAAAAAGTTCGCGAACGACACAAATAAAAAAAAATATTTATGAAATAAATACTACAAAAAAATGTAATATCAGTTATTAAGTTGTCAATCAGTATTTAATACAGCATCATCAGCCCATGGTGGGCCAAGGCTGTTTGCCTAATGGCAGATTTCGAAACAAGAGGTTTTCATTTTACAGGGTAGGGTTGTCATCCCTACATCCAACGCTCTACGCAATCATATTAAACATAGAACTATGGTTTAAACTGGATTCTAACCACTACAAACATCCATGTCACCTCCGGGACTCGAACCTGAAACCAGTGGCACCGGGCCCCATTTAATACAAAAATACAATAACAACAAAAAATTAGAAGTAGGAAAATAAATAATAATAAAACTTAAGTATAATGATATAATAATAAAAATATGTAAATACACCCAATGAGTTTTAAATAGTTAAGATACTCACAATAATAGGCATAGAAACACATAGATAACAGACAATAAAAAGAAAGTGAAATGGTTGCCAACTAAGTTAGTAATCCACATGACAGTTTAGAAGTCCGGTTAACTTACTGAAAAACAGCTGCTTAAGCAGGCAATTAAGAGCAAGGAAAACAAATTATTTCTACACTAACTCACACAAAAGCAAACGTATTGCTTCATCTGCGTCAGTTCTGATCGGTATCACCTGCATTTCAAACACAAAAGAAAAAATCTGCGAATATGCATAGAAATACTCTGAATTCATGGAAGAGTTTCTATTTAAAAATAAGTTGTAGAAATGAATTTTAAAATATTTCATCTGAAAATAAGAAAAAAAGTCCATGCAACTTACGAAATACTCTCATTAACTATTATTTCTAACGTATTTATTATGCTCATATACTTAATAACAAAAAATATTGTTTACATTAAAATATCCAAGTTAGAGTTTAAAAAATTTTCATTGCTTGTTATATTTAGTGTTTTGAATACATAAATATACAATTCTTTTTTTATTTTAATTTAAATATAATAAGCAATCATAATTTTTTAACTTTATCTTGGGTATTTTAATATACACAATATTTATTGTTATGAGTATATGGACAAAATAAATATGTTATAAATAATGGTTAATGAGAGTATTTCGTAATTTGCACAGATTTTCTGTATTACATCTGAAATGTATATTAAACTACTCATTTACTAAATTTATATTAAATCACTCAAGTTAAAGTTAAAGCAATCATCATTGCTTGTTATATTTAAATTAAACTAAAAGTGAATTGTATATTTATGTACATAAAACACTAAACATAACCAGCAATGATATTATAACTTTTATTTTGGGTAATTTAAAATAAACAATATTTATTGTTATGAGTATATGGGCATAATAAATATGTTAGAAATAATAGTTCATATTTCGTAATTTGCACAGATTTTTTTTTTTTTTTATTTCATCAGAAATATATATTAAATTATTCATTTGCTAAATTTATATTAAATTACTCAAGATAAAGTTAAAACAATCATCATTGCTTGTTATATTTAAATTAAAATAAAAAGTGAATTGCATATTTATGTAACACAAAACACTACCATGAGTAAAATGCTGGACTAGTCATACCAGTTTGTTACTTTTAATTTTATTAGTAACTCTTGTGATTTTGCTTAGTGACATGCTTTTTTACTAAGCAAACATGTCATTTAAAAGTATATCAAAACATTGTGCTAGCAATTTATTGTTTCTGCTGTAAAGTTTTCAAAAACTCTGATCAGTAATTGAAATTGAGCAAATAGACCGTAGAGAGAAAAAAAATTTGCAGTGAAATTTTGCAAGATGAAAAACTACCCAAAATTGCTATTTATTGAATGTTTTTATGCATGATTTTTTAATTATTCTCTGCTTTATATGAATTGAAGGTCTTGACTAATATGGTAAATTAAAAAAATGGCGAAATCTTTAACAATTTTGATTTACAATTTAAACATAACTTTCATTTTTACGTCATATTTGTTTTATCTTTTCTCTTAAAAATATTTTAAAAATGTAATAAAGCTGTTTAAATCGAAACAAGTAATATAAAAACAAATTTTGAAAGTCAATTCCCTCTTTTTTTTTTTTCACTCTATTGCAGAAAGTCCTTTATAAATAATTTTTCATTCATTTTTAAGTTTATCTTTCACCATCTATTGGCAGATATATGTAACTTAAATCTAAAAAAAAAACTAAAATTAATTAATTAAATTTAATTACTGAATTAATATTTGAAAAAACTGCATCAACATCCAGTGTCATCCACTACAAGTTAAAAAAATGTATTTGAATTCGAGTGGATGAATAAAAAGTATTTTATGAACGATTGAAAATTTGAACAAGATATATATAGGGAGAGTGTGAGCTAATAGAAGGAATTGAAAAAAAAAAAAAAAAAAAAAGCAATCTTGAATTACAGCAAAATAATAAAAGCAAATACATACGATAAAAAATAATAAAAGCAAATACATACGATAAAAATAATAAAAGCAAATATATTCGGCTACATTTAAAATTTAATTAAAAACTTTTGATCGTTTAAAATTAAAAATATAGAATACATTAACAAGAATACTCAAACACGATCGTTTCAAATTTCAAACGTAAAAAATTAAGAATAATAATATCCAGAAAAATAAGCTAAATTAAAATCAGACGATTTTTTATATTATTGCCAATTTGTAGTTACATTATTTTAAAAATTGAACAATGCATATTAAATGAATAATAAAAATATTTGATAATAAAATAAAAATATTTGATAATTAAATGAATAAATTAAAATCAGATGATTTTTTTATATTATTTCCAATTTGTAGTTACATTATTTTAAAAATTGAATAACATATATTAAATGAATAATAAAAATATTTGATAATAAAA
Source organism: Caerostris extrusa (assembly GCA_021605095.1). Lineage (NCBI taxonomy): Eukaryota > Metazoa > Arthropoda > Arachnida > Araneae > Araneidae > Caerostris > Caerostris extrusa. The sequence continues at coordinate 13,855 of BPLR01017302.1, read as the reverse complement.
TAATAATAATTAATAATTAAATGAATAAAAATAATTAATAATTGAATGAATAAAATAATAATCACTGATTAATTAATGATTAATTATGAGAAAAAGAGATTATTAACTAATTATTAATTAATTAATGATGAGAAAATGAGAAGAAAGAGCAGCGGGAATATATGAATATTTCTCCCATATAAAACTAAAATTAATTAATTAAATTTAATGAATGAATTAATATTTGAAAAACTGTATTAACATCCAGTGTTCTCCACTACAAGTTTTAAAAAATGTATTCGAACTTGAGTGGATGAATAAAAAGTATTTTATGAACGATTGAAAATTTGAACAAGATATATATAGGGAGAGTGTGAGCTAATAGAAGGAATTGAAAAAGAAAGAGAACCCATGAATTAAAGAATCCTTAATAATAAAAATAAGTGAAAATGGAATAAACAAAGAAAATAATAAATGAAATTTTTAATAATTATTTATAGTTTTGTCATCCTAGTTAAATTTTTGTTTGATAATTATTAAAGAATATAACGAAATTATATTCTTACTATATAAGGAAAACACGCAATAAATCAGCGTGTCATTTACAACTCTTTAAGGACTTGATTAAAAAATTTTATTTCCAGTATCATGGAAATTTTTTATTTTTTATTTCAAGCACTTCCGGAATCAATGTTGTGTTTGTTAATGAACTAAATTATTTTGATGGAATACCAGTCTATCTCAACCTGAAGCCAAAGTAGTTCTGAATAATCCATTATCTTAGATTATGCAAAACGTTTTGGACAGATGTTTTTTAATAGAAGTACGTGCATCCCAGGAAAGATGGGAAATTTGTTCTGGATAATATCAGACATATATTTTTTGCGCATATTATTTCAGGAAACGAAAATACTGAAAAGAATCTAATAATGGAGATATATAATTTTATATGCGGACTATGGAATTATGATGCATTTCCAAAATAGCCCACAAAGTCATTTGGGTTGACCACCCCTGGCTTAAGATTTTGTCATCCATGTAAAATTGTTGTTTGATAATTATTAAAGAATATAGTGAAATTATATTCTTTTCTATATAAAGAAAACACGCAATAAATCAGCGCATCAATTAAGATTCAAAATTTTTATTTCCAGTATTATGGAATTTTTTTATATTTTATTTCAAGTACTTCCGTAATCAATGCTATATCTGTTAATGAACTAAATTATTTTGATGAACACCAGTCTATCTTAACCTGAAGCCAAAGCAGAAGTTCTGAATAATTCATTATCTTATATTATGTAAAACAGTTTCTGATAGTTTTTTTTTTTTTATTAAAAGTATGTGTATCCATGGAAAGATAGGAAATTTGTTCTGGATAATATCAGTCAGATATATTTCAGGAAACGAAAATACCCAAAAGAATTTGAGAAGAGATTGCATAATATATTACATATATTCTTTCTATATAATGAAAACGCGCAACGAATCAGCGTGTCAATTACAACTCTGTAACGACTTGATTCAAAAATTTTATTTCCAGTATTAAGGAATTTTATTTTATTTTAATCACTTCCGGAATCAATGTTGTGTATGTTAATGAACTAAATTATTTTGACGAACACCAGTCTATCTTAACCTGAAGCCAAAGAAAAGGTTCTGAATATCCTACTGTATGCAAAACGTTTCGGACAGATGTTTTTTTTTTTTTTAATAGGAGTATATGTATCAGAAGGAAAGTTAGGAAATTTGCTCTGGATAATATCAGACAGATGTATTTCAGGAAATGAAAATACTCAAAAGAATTTTTAGAAGAGATTACATAATGGGGCACATTCAGGAACTATTAATTAACTGTATCCGTAGTCTCTTTGGCTTATGGATTCCATGAAAGATAATAACGATGATCTTGTGGTTTCATCTTGACGTCAAATCGTATGATCGGAAAAGCAATTGGTTAATTATTTGTTTCTAGGAGGCGAGGGTTAGTAGGACACGAATAGAAATTTATTGAAGGCTGTAGTAAGTCTGCTTAATTATAAGAAGCAACTAAAGCTAGGGCATTTTAGGTGTTATTAAATAACAGTTCTGAGAATTATTACAACAGAGGGCAGAATTTTGAGGGTCATTTACAGCTCGATTTCTGGAAACTGTTAACAGGGATAAAGCAATCTTCAGTTTTCGTTAAGAACGGAAATCCTCAGTTGCATGAACTGATGAAAGTTTTCCATTTTATTCTCAACACGGTAGTAATTATAATCATCTTCGATGCAATAAATATTTCTTTTTAATTTATTTTTAAGTAATTAAAAATAAAATTAACTGAGATTAAACTAAAATATATATTTTTTTTTTTTCCTAAAAATTTTTAATGCAATGTCTACATCTGGATAATAGCCAAATATTTAAAAGGATATTAAATAAAAAAAAATAATATTTAATAATTTCGTGTATGATATTATAATCATTTGTATATTATGTAAAGTTAAAGAAATTTTTTTTTTATGAAAAATAAACTTTAGAAAATTATTTAAATTTTATAATAATGTAAATCATTTTTAGAATATAATTTATTTTTAATAATTTATAATGGGAATATTATTTTAATTACTTGTAGACCAAATATTTGAACATAGATTATTTTGAATTATTTACGTATAAAATTCTAATAATTTAATTAAAATTCTAAAAAAATAACAAATTAGTTGCGTTTTTCGTAGTATAATCGTAGTGTGGTACATCGTATCTTAAAAGTAATATTGCATATTTTTTATTCAATAACTGTTTCGTGCATTGTTGTTTAGAATTTTTAATATTAGAAATTATATTAATGAGAGGTAAAAATAGTTTTCTGATTGTTAAGAAATAGTTAATAGTTTTCTGATTGTTTGTATTATGTATACATAACTTTATAAATTTATGTAATAAAAAGAAATATTTTCCGAGATATTTTCTGAAAATTTAGTAAGTTGAAATTGAACTTCCATGAAACTAGTAAAAATGGAAAAAAACAAATTATTTTTTTCTAGGAATTTTTATTTTATTTACCCAATTTTTAATAAAAAATTGAATAAAGTTTAAATGTTACTTGTTTTTTAGAATGAGAAAACTAAAAAAAAAAAAAAAATCCAAACATCAAACTTTTTGTTAATAATAGAGCCTAACAGTTTAACTGCCCTTTCATCTCAACATTTAAAATATTTTTTTGAAACTTGAATAATATATTTTAACTGAATTAAATAATTTGATCCCTTGTAGTATGTGGCATAATAGCAGCTTTCTTAACTAACTAGAGAATGTAACGAACTGCAGTATCAATAGTGTCGTGTATTACAGTCAGTATTTCTGAAAATGAGTGGATTCTTTTCGCGAAAGTTAGCAACATGGTGAAATTTTATCCAGTTTTATCTCTTACAATTTATAAGTGATGTAACCATGCTTCCTTTTACCCATTGGAATGGGTAACTTTTGTATTATTACTAAAATATAACTATTAAATAAAAGTAATCATTTGCCAAATTGATAACTGCTTTATAAATTTTTTGATAAATTATGTTCTAAATGGCACAAAGTACGTCTGACATAGTTATGGCTTTCCAAAGCATGAACCCCAACCAAAAAGCCTAGTGAAAATCTTCAACGGCCCCATCGTGGGCCAAGGCCGTCTGCCTACTGCTTGATTACGAGACAGCAGATGATTTCCTTTTACAGGGTAATATCAGACCTGTGCCAACGCTCTACAGTCATTTTAGACCGGGGTCTACGGTTTAAAATGGATTCTGAACCACTAAAACATTCATGGCCCCGGCGGTGCTCGAACCAGAAACCTGTGGCACCGAGGGGCCAGAGTGCTAGTCACTCGGCCATTAGGCCCCTATTAAGAGTGACAATTTTGTAGGTCTCTATGAAGATAAATATAATTTGAGAGCGATAGATTTCAGTGAGAAATCTCTTATTTCTACTCAGATTAATTCCTCAACATATCCCATGGATTTTATAACAGTAATATAACTTAAAATTTGCATTTAATTTTATTATTTTCATGACATTTAAATGTGAACCTTTTTTTACTATCATTTCATCAATATTATAAAAAAGATGCATGTTTATTATTAAAATAAAAATAACATTTTAGTTTATTATTAGTATTTGCTATCTTTTAAAATGAAAAGGAGAAAATTTATGTGGTTTAATTGTAAATGTAGGTATTTTATTTTTCAATCCGTGTTAAAGATTTATAAACCATTCAAAATTCTTTGTTAAGAAAAGAAGAACTATATATTTGAAATTTTTAAAAATATTTTGTTAGAACTAGTAATATTCCCCGTGCATTTACTAATACTGTTTTTATTCATTATATTGATAGTAATATTTGTAATGAATCGGATTGATTACTCATTTGGTTTTCATTTTCCCCCATATCTTGCGTTTTCCAAATCTCTTTTATGATAAGAACACTATCTTCAAATTTGTGTTGTCAGAGATGCAGCAATCATTTTCACATGCCTGTTTGATAAAAAGTACTATCTCTTTTCGGTTTGGGGGAAATACTACATTTTTGATAAATACAATGTATAAATGCATATTTTCATGTACACATGTGGGTTTTTGCTGTTTGAGTCAAAGTTTTTAATCTGGGTATATTTTTAAAAAAACAATATTTGGTACAAAATATGAAATAAGTTGCACAAAATACAAAAAAGTATATGAGTAAATAAAATAAAATGAAAGATTGATAGCAATCTATTTCATATTTGATTGAAATTTAGGTTAAGATTAAAAAAGAGCAGCGATTTTCAGCCGATTTTTTTTTTTTTAACCGATTTCAGTAGATTTATTTCATTTCCTTGTAACAAACAGATAGTAACAGATTGAATTAATATTGTCAATTATTATTAATATTAGATTAATGGTTTATTATTTTTTTGTAACAAATTAAATAAGTTTAATGTTAATTTATTGATTTTTATTATTTCAGTTTTTATTGTAAACATAATAATTAATTGCTGATATTTTTTTTCTTCATTAACCATTGTTCTTCATTAACCTAACATTTTTTTTAAATTTGACCTTTTAATAGAAATATTTTGGAAATTTTATGAGATAAAATAAATTAATGACTTTTGATATTAATTAAATGTTATAAAATTTTTGTATATAAAAATCCAATGGTGAAATTTTATGGTTTAAAATAAATTAAAATATAATTTTTAAATTCAAGTGCAATAACTTATTTTTTCAGAAAAAAAAGAAGTTCAAGAAATCAAAAACAAATAAGTATAATTAACATTATCTAATCCCTTTCAAACAATTTTCACAGTATTGAAAAACAAACATCAAGTTAATAACAAAAAATATTTTTAAGTTTCGCTCACATTGTGCATAATATTTTAAGATTACCAAATCATTTTTTTGTAATTTGTATTTAAATTTAATTGCAACAGCGTCTAACTTTTTAAAATTTGGATTTAAATAAAAAAATACATTTATGGATCTCAAAAAAAAAAAAAAAAAGAACTGTCGTATATCTTTACTATCCTTGCTGACGCGTCTTCTGTAACCTCATTTTCGTCACGCGCCCATCTACTATGCACGCGCGTCACGCATTTTAGATGTTGCAAATAATCCACTTTCAATTAATCAAGTCAAATCAAGGCCTCGAAGGTGGGCAGTTGCGGTCTCTATTTTAAATTAATCCGCTGCATGTTTGTGGGTCAAGATTGAGCAGCTAATTGGACGCATTAGCAACACCATTCTTAAGTTTCTGCAAGTGAATATCTTCTGGAATAGTGTATCTATCTGCTTACCCCTATCATTCATTTGGTTTTTAAAATTAACATCAAGTAATGATAAACTACTACACCATACCACAGCGCATCACTGTGCCTAGAGCTGAGTTGCCCTTTACAGTGTGAGAATAATGTGCGTGATAAGTCTGATTGGGCTCAGTGACACTCTACGGTCATATGAGACCGGGACTTAAGACGTAAAGTGGATTACGAATCACTACCAACATCCATGGTACCGCCGGGATTCTAGCCCGAAACCTGTGGTATCGAGTGCTAGCCACTCTGCCATCAGGCCTCAATGAATGATGAACAAGATTAAATGAAAACCCCGGGAGTTCTAAAGCAAAAATCTATTGTTTTTCTTATCTCACGTGGCAGACAGCAACATCTATACCAAATCCAAGAACCCGTGTGGTGGGAAAAGGGGTAGGGCAGTTTCTATTGTGATGGAGCACCAGTGGTAGTAGTAGAAGAAGTCTTACTTGGCTCAATGACGCTGACTTTTTATGAGGTAGGGTTATCAGCCCTACGTTTTACAGTCTTATTAGATCCGACCTAAAATAGATTCCTTACAAACATACATGACCACCGGAACTCGAACCCGAAACCTGTGTCAAAGAGCGCCACAGCGCTAGTCACTCGGCCATCAGGTCCGAAGCAAAAAATCTGAACAAGATTAACAAACACTATTTCTGTATCATGATAAAAAAAAAAAAAAAAAAAACACCAGCTTGAAGAAAAAAAATCCATTGTATTGTTCAACAATAGCCAATTAGTAGTCCAACGATAATGTGCACTAGTTAATTACAAAAGAATTCGATTTCTATTAGTGCTATGTACTTCATTCACTGCTTTGAAAACTAAAAACATTGTTGGAATTGTGGCAAAACATTCCGCATAGAAAACCTTGCTGGCCGCCGCCATTTGCCAGATTGTAACAAATTAAACCAAATTACGAATGAAATAGCAATAAGAAGAAGACCTGATTGACAATAAAAGTTAAAAGTTAGTTAAATTAAAAAATTTAAATAAAGTTCTAAAATGATAATTAAACTGGGTATAGAATTATTTAGTCAAATAGTAGAATGTTTAAACTATGCTGAATGAATTGCACCTCATATTTACTCAGTTTGTCAGATTTTTATTTACAGAGTTGGATTAATTGATTAAAATGTGTGTGACGCATCCTCACTGTCCTGTAGAGAGCGCTGGACATCCTATGAGAAGTCTACTCATGGTTGGACTACGGTCATTTTTTGCACACTTTAGGCTAATTAGACCGGGACCTACAGTTTAACGTGGATTTGGATTACGAACCACTCACAAACATCCATGTCACCGCCAGGATTCGTATCTGAAGGCCGAAGCGCTAGCTAATTGGTCATCAGGCCGCATTGAAGTGTTTACTCATTCAAGTGATAATCTTTATAATTTCAAGAAGTTTATCAGTTCCATATAGCGTGAAATACTCTATAATTGCATAGAAACAAAACAACAAGAAATATTCATTTGCGTTAAATAATGCATCCAGATTAGATAAAACAGTATTACTGAAAGATTCGTTTGCTGTATGAAAATTTGTATAGAGAAACACTTATCTTACTAGTTCAAATAAAGTCTAACTACTTAGAGGCATCTTATCTGGAAAACCTATATTTAATTTTTCGATTAGTATATAACGTCATGCATTTATTTGTCTCGCAAGAAATTATTACATAAATAATGAATATTCTGAAACAAACATTTTGGGCTTCTTAAAGAAGAAATTCTATCAAGTTTTTACATTAGTTTTACAAAAATAATTAGCAGAATAAAAAATTTCTGAAGTTTTTTGAACTGAATTTTTGGAAAATTTTCAAATTCGAAAATGAAATAATTTTAAGCAATAATAATTTATGTCTTAGAAGATTTTATTGAACAATTGCATACATTTTCCTTCTAGAATTGCTTTTCAAACGAAATTTAAAAATATCCATATACCATTCAAATTTAAAATCCAGATGTACAACTGCTATATACAAAATTTAATAAAAACCCAGAAAAAAATTAAACTAATAATAACTTCAAAAATTTTATGTAATACTCAAATTGATTTTAAATATCTTCAATATTTACTTAAAAAGCAGATACTATAAGTATGAGTGATAGAATATTTCATGTTGCCTTTTATTCGAAATATTAAATATAAACATTAAACAAGAAATATTGCTCAATTGAGGTTTTTGAAACAATTGCAGAATTTTTTTTATTTGAATTAAATGTTAAGTATATACTGCAGATAATATTTGAAACAATATATCATGAGACGTTATCAATAAATTCTGGCTTTGGCATATGATTGACAGTAATTGTTCATAGAAAAGATATGATGGCAGAATTAAGTCCTCTTCAATTTAAAAAAAATGCTACTAAAATATCCTTTAAAAGTTTACCATTGAAACAGAGAAACATAATAAGCATTTAAAAAATAAAATATAAAACTCCGTAATTTAAGATTTAACATTAGTTTATTATTTTTATTCGAAATAAGAAATATTGCACAATTCAGATTTTTGAAACGACCCTAGAAATTTTTATTTGAATTAAATGTTAAGTATATATTACAGATAATATTCGAAACAATATCTCATTTGACGTTATCAATAAATTCTGGCTTTGACATATGATTGACAGTAATTGTTCATAGAAAAATATAATGGATAGAGTTAAGTCATCTTCAATTAAAAAAAAAAAAAAAAAATTTACTAAAATATACTTTAAAAGTTTATTATTGAAATAGAGAAATATAATAAATATTAAAAAAAAATAAAACATAAATCTCTTTTAATTTAAAATTGAACATTAGTTCATTATTTTTATTCAAAATATTAATATAAACATTAAATAAGAAATATTGCTCAATTAAGATTTTTGAAACGATAGCAGATTTTTTTTTTTATTTAAATTAAATGTTGAGTATATATTACAGATAATATTCGAAACGATATCTCATTTGATGTTATCAATAAATTCTGGCTTTGACATATGATTGACAGTAATTGTTCGTAGAAAAGATATAATGGATAGAATTAAGTCATCTTTGGTTTAAAAGAAATGTTACTAAAATATCCTCTAAAAAGTTTATCATAGAAACAGTGAAACATCATAAATATTAAAAAAATAATAAAACAAACGTTAATTTATTATTTAACATTTCACAGTTTTTTAAACAGTTGTCATATCAAAAGATTCTTAAAAACTGAGTTTTATAATTTTTAATTGGTATAAAGAATTAATTTTTTTAGATTAATATATTAAATCAAATGAACATAACAAATACCGCATCAATAAAGATATATCAAGCTTATTAAAAAAAACGAATCTAAATAATCCGGAAAAATTTTGTTTTTATAAAGTGTGGTGAAGATACTTTTTACATTAAATAAAGTATCATAATATTTAAAAAGTATAATAATAAACATTGAATAATAAACAGTATAATGTAAAAGTAATTGAATAAACTTACCTTTTGAAACTTTGATTCAAACTAGAAATTCTGTTAACTGCAGATTTTCAATGAAATTAATATGAAGTAAAATATCCTTATGATAATGCAAAATTTCTTAAAAAACTGTTTAATTGTGTGCAAATAACTTTTGTTCATTTACACAAATATTCCTCATTAAAAATATTCATAATTAATTTATGAACCATAATCCTCATGATAGTTTGTTGTAACACGTTTGCTGTCAACACACTTTCAACAAACAGACAGAAATTCAAATGGCCACTCAACTTCTCTCCAATTTGAATGAACATAACAAATACCGCACCAATAAAGATATATCGAGCTTATTAAAAACGAATCAAAATCATGCGAAGCAAAATTTTGTTCTTTATAAAATGTGATGAAGATATTTTTTTATATTTAAATAAAATATCATAATCCTACAAAAATATAGTAAGAAAAAAATAAACTTACCTTCGAAACTTTGATTCAAATTAGAAATTCTTCTTAATTGTAGATATTCAATGAAATTAAAATGAAGGAAAATATCCTTATGCAGATGCAAAATTTCTTTAAAAACTCCTTAATTGTGCAAGTAAGTTTTGATCATTTACACAAATATTCCTCATTAAAAATTCTCATAATTAATCTTCACGATGGTTTGTTTTAACACGTTTGCTGTCAACACACTTCCAACAAACAGACAGAAATTCAAATGGCCACTCAACTTCAGGAAACACGATGCAAAAAACAAACTCTCCAATTTGAATGAAAGCGTTCCAAATACTTAGTAGTCATTTGCTATTATCACGTGCAACGGAGCATAAAGTTTGCTTTTTTGTATCTATTAGTACCAGGTGGGGAAGATAACTATATGGTGCGAGAAGAAAATTAGAAAAAGGAAACTTATTTCCTTACATAACAAGTGAAAGTAAAACACTCGACTACTCTTTAATGAAAAATATTTTTTTTTTCATTAAAAAAAAAAAAAAAAAACTAGTTCCAAATCCAAAGTGGTGACGCGAAAACCTTATGATCTTGGAACTGGTTTCAGGTAGAAAAATAATCTGAAGTTTAAAAAAAGGAGTCCCAAGGCTTCAGAAGAACAATCTTTAAATGAATTTATTGATATTTCTTTTTAAGATAAAAAAAAATAAAAAAGGTAAATGAATAAAAAAAATCACGAAATCATAATATATGATGTAACATTTAGAGCAAAGTAAACTAGTTTCAAAAATTTACAAAATGATAAGCCTATTCTTATAGTTATTCTTGTAGCTGAAGTAGAAGAAAGTTTTCATACAGCCTTGAACTTTTGTTTTCAATAGGATAAAGAAAAGAAACTTGTTGAAAATAAATATTGCCTGCGTCGAATGTCTATTATCTATGAATTCATTAAAAAATAAGAGCATTTCCCTTTGCGGTATTGCCTTTTATAAGAGGTATTTTTCTTCCGCAAAAGGAAAAATAAATAAATAATAAATTCATAGAAGAAATTATTACATTAGACACTGTTATATCGTACACATGCTTAAAGGAAGACAAAATATATAAAGGCAGTGATGTAAAAACGTTGCAAATTTAAGATTTAATTTTTCTTCTGCTATGAATATTAATTAATTAAATCAGATTTGATTCATTATCTCGGGAAAATAGCAGAATACATTCAAATTGTTTATGTTGGGAGTTTCATTATATCCACAACTATTTGAATTTTTTTAAATATAAATAAACCGGCTTATATGAATATTTATTTCAGTCCTGGTGATGACCATGGGTGTTTGTAGTGGTTCGGAATCCAGTTTAAATTGTAGGCCCTGGTCTAATATGACTGTAGAGCGTTGGGCTAGACTGACAATTCTATCCTGTAAAGAAACATCTCTCTAGAAATCTACCTGGGACCATGGAAATGTTGCACCAATGATGATGATATGAATATTTATATTATTATATTTGTATAATATATATATAAACTATGTATTATATATATATATATATATATATATATATATATATATATGTATGTATACATCATCTATATAGAATGAGAATCGGATTTAGAAAAATTTAAAAAAATGTTTCAATCTACAAATTCATTTAAATGATAATGACATAAATGCCGCGAATTATAGTAACAATCCGTAAGCATCAGCATGCAACGCACTACTTCAATCCATAAATTTTTAATTAAAATAGTCTTTATCTATAAAAAAGCAGTTCATAAGTTCCTTTTGAAAAGATTTTCACATGCTGAATCACTGTTGATTTTTTTGTTAAAAAATGATATTTTTGAATGTATTTCAAATGAAGCTAACTTTAGAAAATAGAAAAATGTCAACTGAGTGCATGATATATTTGTTATTAACACTGAATTTATTGCTTGAATTTTATCAACCCCTTTCAATAGTTTACAACGACTTTAACTTTACTGAATTTAATGTGAATTGAATTTATTTAAAATACTATAGGGCACAACTGGTCCTTGTGCTATTAAAAAATAATGAACAAACCGACTAATATCACTGTCTGTATCCTTTTGTATGTGTGATTTGAAAATTTGTTATAGGGTTAATTAGTTGTAAACGTTAGCCGAATTTTTTTTCCGGTTTTGAAATTTCCAGGACTAAAAATATTATATGATTGCTCGTGTCATAAATTTTTTTCTTATTCTTGAAATATTTATAAAAAATGTGTGTTATACAGGTGTAATCAAATGACTGATAATAAAATACTGCCAACTATTTGTGCAAAGCATTCCTGAAACTTTATGTAAGACTTGGTAAAGCTATATATTTTTTTTTTTTCTTTTTTTCGCTCATGAAATGTGTTAGAAAGAAAATGTATATGAATGCGAAGACATAGGGAAGTTTCTCTAATCCTGTTGTAAGAATTTGTTTTACACAGGCATTGTAAGTAGAACATATATTCGATATTCTGAAAAAAATTATAGGATTTTTACACCAAAAAGACTAACATAGTTCAAGAAGGGTAAAAAAAAAAGTGAAGAGTTCTAAAAACTAATGAATTTCATGACATAGATGAATTTCTGATTCATACAAAGAATCTACTTTACAGGATGTCTTTGTCAGTGATTGATACTCCTGGCAAAGATTATGAGACTTCAAAAATATACAATAAAATTTATATCTATTTAATACATGTACAAATATAATAGATTTTTCAGAAATTTTTAAATAGTGATTCCTCAAAAATTAAAAAAAATAAGTTATTCAAAAAAAAAAATATATGCAAAATACATAGAAAGTAATGCTCAGAATAAAAATGCAGTAAATAATGGAGTTGCAGTCGTTTAACGTCGCCAGATACATGGCCAAAAAAAAAAGGGCTTGGGTGCAACTACAATTTCTGCAAATAAAAGATGTTCAGTGAAATTTCTAGATAGTAATATTTAATGAGCACAGACACTACTGATTTACAATAGTCAATGAAAGGAGACAGAATCATCTATATGCAGCAAGATAGGTGGAATGTGATCATTCTATAGTCTATAAACCATGGAGCGCATTTAAGAAGAAATCAACTTTGACGGAGAGGTGTGATTTGCAAGTACCTGCAGATGATTGCTGTTTACAGCTAACTGCAAAGAGCCACATAAGCACAAAACCATCTCAAATTTTTTATTTCTCCTGTTGATTTTTCAAATTTTCAAATCACTCAGAGGGCCACAAGATGAAATGTGTGAAAAATAGGTTTATATGTAAGACATTTAATATTATGTATAAAATTTTCCATACCATGATACAAAATTAAATATAATTAGACATATATGTAGATTAAATCAATGAAAGTCAGTATTCACTAGAGATAAGTCCATATTTCTTTTCGCACATCAGTCCAGAAGGATAGTTGGTCCGGCTGATGGAACCCATCTTGTGAATAATGAAGCTTTAAAAATATAGTACACATAGCTGCAACATTTCATGGGACAACAAAGTGTATGTGAGTTCTATTGACATACAAACTGATAAATTATACTTGGTACATGCCTAAACGATGAACAAAATCTTAGAAAAGATATACTGAACTTCCATCAGACTGACAGGTGATTTTTTACTCAATGAACTATTATTACAATGTGCTTAGAATCAATGGAGGAAAGTTTCTTGAAACATCTAGTGTATTTAAGCAATTTTTTTTTTCCATAAAATATAAAATGCGCTGTGAAGACAGTGCCGCTTTTTTAAGAACAAATAATTTACTGTAAACTACAACTTTTTAAAATTCGCAATAAGGTAAACTCTTTTTTAATATATAACTTTTTAAAAGAACACAGCATTTGCTTGATTCTGTTTAGATAATTTCAAATACAAGAACTATAGGAAATAAAAGAAAATTTATCTTTAAAAACGATTGCCGTAAGGATACCTGAGAACAGAAGTGCATATGCAACCCTCGATATTTTTTTTTTTTTATATTACAAATGTCCAAAAACTTTTAATTTTTTCTTCATCATGATGTGAAAAATGATTTTTTCATCTACCTTTTAAGTAAATTCCCCAGGAGAAGAATATAAAAGTACCTTCCCATCAGTGCTTGTAGATAAAGAGGATGCATCCCTTAGGGAAGATATTCCCTCTTC
>BPLR01017300.1:0-33274 GCA_021605095.1 Caerostris extrusa | reverse complement strand
AAGATAACGTTAAACCCTCAAGAGCTTAAAAGTTGCAGCGTTTAAATTACTCAATTAATTTTTTTTTTTATTTTCATATTTTTCCAACGCATTTTTATTTATTGACTTTTATTTATTCCTCCTCCTTTTCGAAAGAACTCTAGAATTATTCGACGTTTTGTTTTGTTTGTTTATGTTTTGAATATTTCTAAGAAAATCAGTTTTGAAGCAAATCTTGAATTAGTTTTTATTATAAACAAACCCATTTTCCACCTATTATTTGCAATTTTCCTTTTTCTCTAAGTCTCTTTTTTTTTTTTTCCTCTTATATTATAATTTATCCCAACCATTGAATCTCAACTGAATTTATTATTAAATTCAAAGAAAAAGATAGAAACAAATGACATCAGTTAATCCATCGACCGATATCATTTCTTTCTATCTTGTTCTTTGTATTTATTTTTTATTAGTGCTATATAAAAGGTATTATTTTAAAAAGGTTAGAATGCATTTGAATAGCACACATTTCGTAACTGAGCAAAATACACGCCATCTCTGATTTGAAAACAAAAGATACAACAATAATATTGAAGATCATTTTCCGGGATCAAGTTACAAAATTGATAACTGTAATTAAAATGATTTTCTAATTAAATCTTCTTCTCCGTTGGCGCAACAGCCCCGTAGTGGGTTAAGTTCGTCTGCCTACTAGCAGATTTCGAGACAGGAGACGTTTTCTTTTTACGGGGCAGGGTTGTCAGTTCTATTGTCATTTAGACTGGGACCTACGGCTTAAAGTGGATTCCGAACCACTACAAACATCCATGGCACCGCCGGGACTAGAACCCGAAATCTGTGGTACTGAGAGCCAGATCGCTAGTCAGGCACCAAACTGCAATATTACTCAGGTAAAAATTTATATCATCTCTGCCTGCTATTATTAACATTGTTGAAATAATACCTCCAAGAGTTCAACGTGGACCTATTTGAGCTGCAGAGACTTGATATATAAGCGCTATTTTATATAACAATTAGGGAAGTCGCGTTCAAAACCCAACAGTTAACCTAACTGAAAGTTTTCGTGTCTATGCCGGCGATAGTCACGATGACTCGTATGCTAGAAGGTCCTTCGCTTTAGCTTGAGGAGAAGGAGCAAAGTAGTTCAAATCTTACAGATGCCCATCCTTGGGGGTGCTCGTTCAAATTTGTGGTAGGCTCAAAATGTAGCAGCAGTATTCTAACCACCATCTCCAGAACCACCCGCACTACAAAAAATTCAACATTGATAAATGCTGAACCCATTGCATATCTGCCAGGCCCTATTCGTTAATCACAACACAATAACAACTCATATCTGCCATTCTAGGGGTAAAAAACTCGCCATTTGAAAAACAACAAGTAACCTGATTTAAAGATTTTTCTCTTCTTTCTATCAGCCATATAAAAGGATGCGTATGATTATTTGATTAAATCTGAGATTAGATTCTTGCTGTAAGTCGTATAAATGAATGCATATATGATTATCTATAGACTGAATTGAAAACTGAATGAAATCTGAGAACTGCCTAGTTAACACCCTCAATGAAGGTAAAATGTATTAATTAAGTTGTTCTTGTCGTATCCCCTCATGGAAGGAGGGGTGCAGCTTCTGTTCTGATGAAGCCCTCGTAGGTAGAAGTCTGATTTCTGCTCCGTGACGCTCTTACAGTCAATAGGAGACCCGGACCTTTACGGTCGCCGGTTAAAGTGGATTCCGAACCACTGCAAGCATTCATTGCACCGCCGGGACTCGAACCCGAAACCTGTGGGACCGAGCGACAGAGTGCTATCCCATGACACTCAGCCATTCAGGACCATCAATTAAGTTAAAATCATAATTACTGAATATTTTATTATAAAAAGTTTTTTGATTGTGTGTTTAGTAATTATAATCATAAAAATAAATTCAAAAATAAAAAAAATATTTGTAAAAGATAGAGACATGTCAAATAGAAATTGAGAATGAACAGATATCTCATTTTGATTCAGGGATAAAGAAACACAAAACCATAAATTTAAAAAAATATATATTGGAATTTTATTTCTAATGAAATGATACTAAATTTTGAACATTTGATATTATAAAATTTGATGCACAATTCATCGAAAATTTTTTTTTTTATTAAATAATAATCTACGATTCAGCCATAGTAAAACACTAACCAGATAAAAAAATTGAGACTTCGTATAGAGATGGTTTTAAAGCAACGGAGCTATGATATTTTTGATGCCATAATTATATAACAATGACGGATTACACATCAAAGTCTGGCAAATAAAAACTACTCTATTCGAAATTGAGGCAGCTTTAATGCCCGTTTTTAGGGGGTTACCAAGGGCAATATTCACCAAAAAGAAGAAATTAATTATGATAGAAGGATAAAAATTAAAACGTCAAAAATAGGAAAAGATGCTTTTATTTTTTGTATCAGAGAATTGAATAAGTGCCCATATTTTTTAAAGGACCGAATCATCTTCAGTAATTACAGGCATCCGCGTAAATTATATGGGTCGACGTAAAAGGAATGGAGACGTTAATTACTACCTGGCAATTACTTAGCTTGCCTCTCATACTTTTATGGGTGAATATTTTATTCCTTAGTAACATTTTCTGAATCAAAAAGCACTCATAAAAGAAAAGTGCATTTTAATTTTAGATTATCTACTGCATTTGCTTATTTTACACTGAAAAATAATTAAGAATAAATAAAGCAACAGTTAAAAAATACAAATAATAATTAATTAATTAATTAGTTAAAAGTAACAGCTTTGAGTTTGTAAAGAGCCTATCAAATTAATACAGTAATGAACAGTATACGAAAATAATCTCAGCGTAAAATTTCAAAAATTTTACTAGCAGAACGTGGCATACGTTGTCCTGCCACAAAAAAAAAAAAAATTATATATCCGTATATGTAAATCAGTATAATATGTATATATATATATATATATATATATATATATATATAATAAATTTTATAATTATATGCATATCAAATAATATATATATATATCAGTATATATATATATTACGAATATATTCTCCGTATTCCAATATATGTGCGTACTAATTTCCATGGATATCGTTTGAACGGCATATAAGATGAAATGCTGCAGCACCCTCTGGTAGCAAGTAACAATAAAGTGGATAAAGGGAACATATTTACCACACTCGAATACATATTATTACCAATTTTCATAGCTATTGGTTGAACGGTATACTAGTTGACAGCTAACCTAAATGAAGAAATGACATGATTTTGAAAAAAAAAATGTGATACTACGATTTTTTTTTTCGTATGACAGTAAATTCAACTGAAATATTTGTCAGAATACACTCAATAATACCTTAGGCACTTACACTTTTGAATCTGTACTTAGATTTAAATACTTAGGTTCAGAAATTAAATGTCAAAAATAATATCTTACCTTAAATAAAAAAAAACAGAATTATGTCTACCCCCTTAAAGCCTTTCATGGGTTAAGAAATCTGTTTAAATCACAGTTATTATACAGAAAAACTAAATTTTTTATACAAAACGTTAACTATTTTGGTCTATGGCTTTGAAACATGGACTTTAGCAAGATCTAATGAGGCCCATTTGGGTATATTTGAGCTGAAGATTTTAAGGACTATTCTTGGATGTGTTAGGGAAAGTGATTGTTGGAGAAGACGGTACAACGTAGAAATTTCTAAATGCTATAAAGGTCCAGATATTATAAAATTTATTAAGATCAATAGATTTAACTGGGCTGCTCATGTATTTAGAATAAATGATTTAAACCCTGTAAAAGGCACGTTTTGGCAAAGCCACAGGGACAAAAATGAAGAGAACAACCCAGGTTGAAAATGATTTTGCTGTACTGAAGAATTGGAGGACCCTTGTCATCCAGAGGAATACATAGAAATCTCTTTTCAAAGGAAAGCATTGCCCCCCTGGGCTGCTATGCTATTGCTTATGATGATGATGTAAATTCAACTAAATTACTCATACTTGACAATTTGTAATGAACAACTTTATAGACGGCATCTGGATAGAAGTAGATCTCGTTCTCTTTTTCTAGAATTAAATAAAAGATTTTGAAAAATTTATAAGGAAACATTACTTGCACATGAATGATAATTCATTAGAGATCTAAAGGAAGGGTTGAAATATTTAGATTATATGGATTTTAAATATGTAAACTTAAAAAAAAAAAAAAAAAAAAAAAAAAAAGGTTTTAGATTTTTAAGAGTGATTGCAATGTAGAAATCGAGGGAAAATTCAATAAAACAAAGTTGAAACAACTTATTAATTGAAAGTTAAATTATATCAGAGATAAAATTTAGTTATATCATAGAAAAAAAGAATTCCGCATCATCCTGAGGGGTCATAGTACATTCGTAACAACCAAAAATATATGATTAATAAAAAAAACCAAAATATAAAAATATATTTCTTTACAAAAATAATACAGAAAAAAAAAAAATAAGAAAGAAAGAAAGAAAACAGAGAGAAAATATTTTCCCGTTATTAAAATTAAATAAAATATAAAAAAGAAAAATCGCTTATTTCCGCAAACCGTTTCGTAACCATAACCTCAACAGCTGTAACTCGAAAAGTAACAACATTCAAGCAATTTAGAAGGGGGGAAATGAAGTTCTCCAACTATTCTTTGTTATCAAGAGATCTGCATTCCCTTTTTCACTTCACTTCACTTCACTTCTTCTTTCATAAACTGTGAAGAAGCCTTTACTGGAACGCAAAAAGAAACCCTACGGTGAAGCTGGAAAGATGCATTCTTGAAATGTAGGTCAGAAGCTAATTTTTTTTTTCTTTGCAGAAGAAGAGATATTAAGAATTTAACTGGTTTCGGTTGTTTTTTTAAAAAATGCGGTGATTTAATTAAATTATAGTAAATCTTCTAATGAGATTAAATATTCCCTGCTTCTATCCTAGATTGCTATTTTTATTTGCAAATTTGTAATTAGTGAGCGCAGGTGCATATGCAAATTAACTGATGATCTAGTTTGTTTTTTTTTAGATAATTAAGGAAATGGTTCCATATTTAAATGTGTGTCTTCGAAATCTAGAAAGTTTTTGCATAAAAGATAGAAATGTGTACAAATTTTCCTGCTCTACACATTCCTGTTTCAAAATGTGTATATTATTTAATATGTTTAGAGGTATTAATGTATCTATTTAAATTTTCCACTCTGTATAGAACATATGCTTTAAATAGTTATTTAGAGAATTCTTAATATCTGTTTAAAATTTAAAATGACTTCTTATTTATTACTAGTAAAAATGATTTGGTAATAATTTTAATATAACATGGAATAATTAATAAAAAATAATGAATAACATGGAATAATTAATAATTAATATGGAATAATTGCATGGAATAATTAATAATTTACATGGAATAATTGTTGTAGTAATTGCATGGACTAATTAAATTGCATGGACTGTTGTAGTAATTGCATGGACTAACGGAATAATTACTATGGATTAATTAAATAATGGAACAATTAATTAACATGAAATAATTGTTGTAATAATTAATAAGGAATAATTAATAATTAACATGGAATAATCGTAAAGTAGAATAAAGTTCAATTATACATTTTAATTTTCATATAATTAAAGAGAGATTGGTGTTTTTTTCTGCATAATTAATAACTTAAAATCAGTTTACGAAAAATTACTAACTGCAACAAAAATGTAAATATTGAAATTTTGATAATGAGTTGAAAAACTAGCGTTTCTTAACATTAAAGTTATGAAATTACTTTGTCAATTTTTTTCTATATTCCTAAGTGTCAAAACCATTATTTAATATTACGCTTAGAAAATATATTTTATAAGCAAAAAATTCATTAAAAATTAATTTAAAAACTATTACAATTATCTTTACTAATTTAAGGTATACATGAATCCTATTTCATGTTGAGAGATGAAATTATAAATTTCGCTTTATTTAAAAATTGGTCCAGTTTCTGCTAAGAAAAGATTGCAATTATTATTTATGCAATTATATTTAAATTTCATTAAACTATCATTTAAAATCTTTTATATTACAATGATTACTCTAATTTAAACATAATCATTGGTGTTTATTTTAAAATATCATCACCACTTTCTTCATAAAGCTAGCCAAATCAAACTTAATTACAAAATCTGGTCTAGTGGAAGTATATCTGATGCCAAGAATTCCACATTCCTTTTCAATTTCAATTATTTATAATATTATATTTAACATAATCACAGGTTTTTACTTTAGAATAATCATTCCATTTTTTTATAAAGCTACTTTATCAAATAAGTCATTTAATCTCTTATTACAAATCTTTGTACCAAAAAAATTCCACATTCTTTTTTTTAAATTCATTCAACAATCATCTTATGTTATTCCAAATCTTTTTACCAAAAATTCTACATTCTTCTTTTTCAAATTCGTTCAGCAATCATTTTAAGTTATTCCTATCGTGCATAATCGTAAATGTTTACTTTGAATAATTACCATCCATGCTTTTCTAAGGCTAGTCAAATCAACTTGAAACCTGTTCCACCAGTGAATAATTTCACAGCCCTCTTTCGATTTCATTAACCCTCCATCTTCATATTAAAACATAATCAAAAATAACAAATCCCCATCATTTCTGACCCCATTTCTGTATGATGATAGACATCATTTTTCCTTTCTACCAACGCTCATGGGCAAACAAAAGTAGTTTGCAGAAAAACCGCTTTTGCCCGTTTGCTTTTTCGACTAACGTTTTTCTCCCTTTAAATTCCACATACCTTCCAAGATTCTTGCACCTGTGAACCAGATTTATCTTAAAAGTATTTTTTTTTTTATTGTTATTATTACCGCTTTTTGAGGTGAAAGGGGTTAGTGGGGAAAACGGTGCTGTCTTTTATTTAATGCATTTGGCGATTTATGTAAGCGATTATGCTCATATTAAGCCTACTTTAAGAAGAGGAAACTTTTCACTGATTAGGTTAGCTGAAGTCACTACAAGTTATTAGGATTCTAATTTACAGCATTATTTTTTACCCCGTATTAGAACAAGGAAAAAGGTCACAGATGCCGTTAAGATTTAGATAAGAAAGTTATTTATTAATGTATTCTTGAGAAGTAGCGTATTGGAATCATTATTCATTGAAGATTCGCGATTAATCAAGATTTACTTTATGATATTAAATCAGATTTGAAAAGCTATCATCTTTGTGAATAAGATATGTAAATATTGGTTTGATGTCTCAGAAAATGATACGCGTTGCTAATCACGTACAAGGAAAATGAATAGTTTTTGAAAATAGAATGTACTGTAAGTAGATAGTGGAATCTTTCGATTTCATGAATATGAAATATTGATGAAAAAATTCGGAATTGATATTCAAATGTTCGCCCAAGAAGTAAGCCCAAATGTAAATTTTTAAAAACAAATTTTTATTTTAATAAAATTTGAAAAATGAGGAAGAATTTTCATTTCAATTGCTGGCACCGTATAGAATTTTTGTTTTTAATAGAATTGCTCTTTTATTAAACTGAATTCTAGAATAAATTACTTAACTGCAGGGCCGGATTTAGATGAAAAGAGGCCTCAGGCTATTCCACTTCTGAGGCCTTTTCACCTCCCATTTTTAAGTTTGTAAATTACACGAGAGATAATAAATACACCATTACTGTGATATGTATCAATATGTTAAATGAAACATGTTGTGATGGGTACTAATCTTTATTAAAAAAAATGTGGCACGGATAATAACTTTAAAAAAGTCGAGAACACTTATATGGACATTTATTCTCAGCACCCCTATAGAGTACTTGTAACAATAATTAATCAAACATAACACACATTTACAAAAAGAAGCAAATTCAAATAATAAAAATCTTAACTACGAAAATAAAATATGCAATAAAAAATATCATATTTATCAAATTAAATTAAATATATTCAATACATTGAAGATTAAAGCAAATTCAATTCAGATAAATTTATTTCATAATAATTCGCATTTAAAGTTTATGGAATTTAAATTTTTAAACTAAACCAAAAATGGAACTTTTATTTAAACAAAATCCAGATCACAAAAAAAAAAAAAGAAAAATATCAAATTGTATATCATATTAAATTTTATGTAATAGTCATTTTATTTAAGAACTGATTCAATCCAAGTATGCATTTATAAAACGAAATAGCAGATTAGAAGAATTTCATTCTAAACTTTTTCACACAGAATTCTTCTATAAGTTCATCAAAATCTATTTTTCTGAAGGTTTCATTTTCGATGCACAAAATACTTAATGGAGACAACGTCGTGTGGGTCATTGTGCTTCTATACGTATTTCATACTATCGAAGTAATACGAATATAACCGAACGACGGGATATCAATAGGTCTGTGCGTTTGTCTGTTCCAATCTGCTCTTTATTTATGCAAGAGCAAACCAGAAAATTAGTAGCATAAGGCACGTCAATATTTGCCAATACAAATGAACAGACACAATGAGCCTAAAACGAACGTTGATCTTAACCAATACATTTTTATGTTTGTTTATTAGTCATATGTGTAGAATTTCTCCTTTATTTTCGATTCAGTGTTTTAGTGTTTACTGTTTTTTAGAATAGTGTCATTCTAATTTTGCTAACAATTTGAATGTAGGCCCCTCCTGACCTTGAGGCCCTAGGCTGAAGCCTAGATAGTCTATAGGAAAATCCGGCCCTGCTTAACTGTTAGTATTTAATATTTCGAAAATAATGTTTTAATTATTGTGACGTATAGTTTTTCTTTTTACTGCATGAATAGAAATTTAATTTATTGAATTTAAATTTAATGCTTTTCTTTTTAAGTTAAAACTTAAATAGTTCGTAGAAAATATAATCAAAATACATTAAATATAATATATACATTAAATATAATCGTATGTTCATTATATACAGAAAATATAATGAACATACATTAAACATATCTAATTTCTTTTATAAATATAAGATTTCGCCAAATCTGAAGAAATTCTTAATTTTAAAAGTAGCTGAATTAATTTCCACATTTTTTTTGAAAAAGTTTTGACTATCAATCCTTAAAAATTAAGGGTTGACAGTCAAATATGTTATGCATTATTTGTCTGTACTGTTATGTTATACATTATGCATTACATTAAATATGTATTAAATGAAAATCGGTGTATAAAATATGTATAAAAAAAAAATCTTCATTTGTGCTCTGTCAAATAATACAATTGAATTAACCTAATTAGCTATCAAAATCTTTAGAAAGAATCACAGCTATTTAACTCATCTAAAAAGAATGTTACCTGTGTTAGTTTTCGTTTGAACCCATAATCCCATTAAAAATATTTGGACTATAACTTTTTACACCAAGCTTCGTTCATGTGCAATAAATGAATTTGTTCATTGGTTCATCATAAATTGTGCAATAAATAAAAATAAAACACCTGCACAATGGGTGAAATGTTTTAAAACTGTGCAGTACAGAGAAAAAAAAAAAAGACTCGACTGTAATGATAAAATCTCTAACAATATGGTCTTTAGAATTATTTTTTAAATATTTTGATACTGTTGCTTTTTTTTTTTAATCATTAAGATTTTCTTCTCTTAAATAACAATAAGAATTTAAAAAAAAAAAATTTCATTCGTGATCTGTCGAATAATACAATGATTTACCTAATTAGCTATCAAAATCTTTAGAAAGAATCACAGCTATATTTGAAGCCATAATCTTATTAAAATATTTGGACGATAACTTTTTTCCACCAAGCTTACTTCATGTGCGATAAATTGTTTTTCTTTTTTCTTCTTCTTTTTTATAACTTTTTCTTTTTATTCTTTTTCACGATGTTAGATGTCGATTAACGTCATCTAATTTAGAAATAGTGATCGATCCATTTCCTTATTGAAATTCAAAATAATAAGAAGAATATATTCTGTATGCGAGTGCATTTACATTTTAAGGAAATGCTTTACGGCTACATTCAATCTCAATATGTTAAAAAGTAAAAAAAGAAATAGAGAAACGGTTAGATCAATGATTTCTTTCAAAACCGTGTTTCCATGTCATGCTATAAAAGTATTCCGTACTTTCATTTTTATACAGAGTGTTCTTATTACTAGAATGTAAATTTATGAAGCAGGGAAACTGTTTTGAAATGCATTTCTTTTCTTAGCTTGTTTTATAACCACGCCTTTAAATGAATCCGATCAAAATGTATCTTAAATTTTCTTTTTTTTAAATTATTGAAGTATTTAAATTATGATTAAAGTTCGTACTCTAACAAATTACAGGGAATTCATTAGTATCCATTGAACTGTTTTTAATCTGTAAATTTATTAAACTCGCTTATATTTTTTAAGATTTATTTGAATTTGAGGTATACTTCAAAATTTATTTATAGTGAAGGCGTCAGTGTCGTAAAGCTTTTTTATCGTTTTGTACATTTTGTTTTTGATTTAAAATGGTTTTATTTTCTTGCATGTTTATTGTTATTATTTTTTTGTTATTATAGCTGTTCATGTTCTCCGTGAAATGCGTGAAGTTTGTCTTATTATTTATGTTATATTTGTATGGCGACCTAAAATGAATCGTGATCGACTGTTTGACAATGAAAACATTATGGATGTACTGCACCTGGTAATTTGCATAAAACATGAAATTAAGTTAATGAGTTAATGAAGTTAAGCTATCTTTTTTTTTTTTTGCTAACTAATTTATGAATTGGATTTATTCTTTTAATGTAAACCCTTCAATTTGAACACTTGATAAAAGTCACGAAAATGTTAACTTTTCACAAAAAAATTTTTTATCTTTTTTAAAAATATATTTATTTCATTCATTTTATTTTGTGTTCAACAGAGTCATTTCCTCTCCATGTGTCATTCATTGTGACTTTGTAAAATACTGCATAGCTGATTGATAAATTTTATAAAGATATTGAAATAATTATAATAATAATAATAAAACTGATACGACGTATTGCACTTAATTCTAGCTTTGTAACCGTGCTCCCTTCTACACACTGGCAAGTGTTCATTTCTCCTGAACACCCTTTGGTGTTCAGGAGAAATGGTTAGTTGAAACGAGATTCTCACTCGAGAGGAAGTACAGCGCAAGGTGAACAAGATATATTCATATATATGCATATTTTCTACAGAGTAGCGTTTAGTTTATAGTCTTTCATCCCGAGAGGAAATATATTTAACGTAACCCTGCGCATTAGTTGGCCTACAGACTCTCACACGGTGAGGAAGCATATTTCGCGCATCCTTAGTGTAGCCTGGTTTTGGGTTTTCGGCCTAGAAATATATCCTTCCACGAATCTATAATTATAAGTCATTAAATGTGTTAAATATTAAATGTCTGTAATTGTATGTATGTGGTGTTTTTGCGCGTAAATATAGCTGTCAGTTCTCAAACTTAACAAGCCTCAAGTATCTCAACCCAAATACACGCAGTTACAATCTGGTTGATCAACCTGCACACTACAGCTTGTATTTATGTAATATGTATATAATTTGTATATTATATTGAATATATATACTGATAATCTGATATGCCTTATTTTCTACAGATTTACTATTACTATTACTTTTGTAATAATTTAATTATTATTCCCATCACTTCTTAAACACGTAAGATCAACCCTTTCTCGTTTGAAATAAATGAATAAAAAATTTCATTATTGCACTTCTAATAATGAAATTTTAAAAAAGATCTAAGATTCTACCTAAGAAAATTGAATTCGAAATATTGCAAAAACGTAACGTCAACGCAAAGCCATTACATTTTCGATGCATGAAATTTTTGAAATCTACGTTATATAAAAGGCAAATTACTTTTTCACTTGAATATTACATAACACACGTTACATGTTCTACGAGAGTTTGATAAAATAAAAATACAGCTACATAAAATTTTTCGACTGATAATGGAATCTATGAGAATAACTCAAAAGTAAAGAAAAAATCTGCAAAATCCAAAGAGATTGATAACCGCTTTAAAATCATCTTGCAAGATCAAGTATATTTTTTTTCTCGTAATCCCCCTGTGTAATCTGCAATTATACGGGTAGATTATAATTAGAGTCCCACTTTCAAAATGATGTAAAAAAGAACCACTCTTCACAATGACTTCAAATTTGAACTGAAGATACTTGAAGAAGGGTGAAACGGTACCGCATCAAAAAAAGTTTCAGAGTGTATTAACGCTACGGTAGGTGTTTAGTTGGAGTACCAGGGATTTCCTGGTACCTCCAACAGATGGCGCTGTAAACGACATAAAGAAAGTGAATTCGGCTGCCAGTGATATTTTGAATCGAAATGGCAACGTATTTGGCATGAGTTGCACATTAAACCAACTGTAGTATTCAATGTGCTTGATTGTTTCGGTTTTTTGACGTAAAAAAATGGACTTTCAAATCATTCAACAGTTGTGACACTGTTAGTGGAAAGCCCATCCACTACGGCAAGGTCATACCAATTTGGATAGGAAAATCGGTGGACCTTTTTTTTTTTTTTTTTTTTTTTTGTTTGAACTTCTTTTTTTTTTATGCCATACCTTTTGCCCTTCTTCAAGTATCTTCAGTTCAAATTTGAATTATTGTGATGAGATGTTCTTTTTTTTACAGCATTTTGAAAAGTGGGGACTTTTAATTATAATCCCCACTATACAATGTTATGTTTTCATAATGTCAACTTAATAAATGGCATAAAAGCTAAATTGATTTTCTGAATAACTAGCACGTTAAATGAATTTATCTACGAAAATTTGTAATGGCATAGCTACCCATGTTATTTCAAGTATTCAAAAAAATTACAAGTGCCGTACTTGCACCTGAATTCTTCTCTTGTAACCTTGCTTTGTACCCTACAAATAATTAATTAAATATCATGCAGACTGTATTAGAAACGTTTTGCATTTCAAATAACTAGCCGTGCAGTTAATTAGCTACGTTGTTACGCATTATTCGTATAATACATAAATAAGTAGTCGTAGCTAAAAATCTAATTGATCTATTCACTCATGCATTTTTCATCATAGGTTGAAGACCCGCACGTGCCCTTGCTGCCTTTGTGGCAACCGCGCATTGGCATTGGGAAACCTGTCCCTGGCATCGCAATTAATGCAAAAAATGCCGCTAAGGTGTTTTGATTGGAACCACGCGAACCTCACGTGTCTCAGTAATGCATTCCAAACGTGAGGGAGGGTGCCCATGTAGTAAATCGTTGTTCCAAGAACGTTTTACCTGTTCGTTCGTGCTTCTGCAATTTAACCAAAAGCAGCTAAAGAAGATAATTGAAAATTTTCAGATCTTAATGGATTTTCTTGTAACAAAATATCAAATTAGTGCACGTTAAAGTTATGATATTATTCATAAATGCTAAGTATTTTTCTATTAATAATTTATTAATATAATCGACGTATATGGAAGCATGGCATCGGACTTTCTGTCAGAAGCTGCTTACTGACATGAGAGAGCAAGTTTTAGATGCCACATAAAGTGGTTTATTGCCCTTGGTTCTGAAATAGAAATACATGCTGCTCCATTTGCTAGCTTTCGAGAAACAGAAATTCTGCTCGGCTTAGTGTAGCTTTTGGTAATGCATGAGAGGATTTACGACCTTTTGAAAGACGACTGGAGAATTGCGCGTAAGAGGAGGTTTGTTTTTCGAGTTCAAACTGCAACGCCCGAGGGCAGACGAACATTCATGCCAAATATTACAAGTGTAAACGCGACTTAATATAATTAGTTAACATTAGTAAACATAATGACTTAATTAACTTAATCATAATTATAATTAGTTAACATAAAGGTTTTTAACATTAGCTCCGTGATTTCATTGGGGCCCGATCATGAGACCACTCTCATTATAAAACCCTTTCTATTAGCTTTCTCTCTCTTTTTTTTTTTTTCTTGTATATTTGAAGACTTCTTCCTGCATTTGAACTAGCTGTGAGTCAAGTTTGGTTACCATCACGCAATTTTTCTGTATAATTTAGTTGGATAGAAAATCTAAAAATCCGTTTTTTTTTTTTATTATTATTAATTTTATTTATTTCTCTTCTCCTGCAATTTTATAAGAGGCCACGAACATTGGACGGAACATTGAACAGAACGACGTCGTTTTAGCGCATAATAACAATTATAAATTACATGAAAATATGGGGTGAAATAGATTGATTTTTTTTTTTCTAGGAAAGACTTTTCGTGATAAATAATTGTCATGAAATATAAAAAAAGAAAAGGAATGTAGAGTAAAAAGGAACCTAATTAAATATTGAATTCCAGATGATGCAAACTTTTTAAAATATTCAGTATGGATTTTTTTTTTCAAAATATTTTATTTTTATAATTTTTGTGTAAGATCATTAAATAAAATTAGTAGCTTATTATACAAATATTAAGAACTTAAGCCTCTTTCACAATATAACAATTATAAATTACATAAAAATATTTATATGATACAATGGATTGATTTTTTTTTTTCAACGAAAGATGATTCTCATGATAAATAAATATTATGAAATATAAAAAGAAAAAGAGTGTAGAGTAAATGAACTTCAATAAATTTTGAATTTCAGATGAATAAAACTATTCAGTATTGCATTTTTCTTTCAAAAATATTTTACTTTTATGATTTTTGTGTAAATTCATTAAATAAAATTAGTAAATTATTATTTTGTAAATACCAATAACTTAAGCCTCTTTCACATAACGACATCGTTTTAACACATGATAACAATTATAAATTACATGAAAAATATTTATTAAATGTCAATATGATGAAATAGATTGATTGTTTTTCCTAGGAAAGACGGTTTTTATGATAAATAATTTTCTCAAAATATAAAAAGAAAAGGAAGAATACAGAATAAAACGAACTTAATTAAATTTTGAATTCCAAATGATTAAAACTGTTCAGTATTGCATTTTCTTTCAAAATATTTTATTTTATGGTTTTTGTGCATTAAATAAAATTAATAGCTTGTTATACAAACATTAATGACTTAAGCCTCTTTCAGTGTGATACACTTTTGCACGAAAAGTCAGCGACAGTTCCAATTGTCTAGTCAAGATTCAGAACATAAAACTCAACAAAACGTCCTTTTTGTTTTACTGCAGCCTCGCTCGTGTTGTTCAATCGCTTGCTTTGTTTAGACACGACGAATTGATAAATGGGTGACTCACAGCGCATACTTTTTTTAATAACGCCTGTTAACATCCCAGCTCAAGGTCACAGGACAGATGAAACCTTAAAACATTTACTTTAATAAAACTGTTGCCTGTCATGTCTGCAAATGAAGCTTTATCAATGCTTAATTTTTTTTTTCATTTAAATCTGACTGATATTGCTATGGTATGAGGTTTTAACGTTCACAGTAAAAGTAAACATAAACCTTTTATTTAATCTTCACCAGTAACTCAGTAATACAAAGTTATTATAGACGCTTACAAAGATATAGAAATTTATTTGGAACTTATACCACATTCCTGACATTTTGAATTTTTTTTTTTTTTTTTTTTGTCCTCAACTGCCGAAAATATAAAACGTTAAAATTCTTCAATTTAATTAAAAATTTATAATTACTCATTATTTCATGAATCGTTCTTATATAAGTTTAAAATTAAGTAGAAAATAACAAAAGCTTTAATTTTTTATGATGTATTTATTTTTTCTACTTTTAATTGTTTCATATTTTGTAATTACCAAAAATTGTAATTACAAATTTTTTTTAATTACCATTAAATTGTTGAAATTCTAATTAATTTGTTGAAATTTTTTCAATTTAATTAAAAATTAATAATAACTCTTTATTTTTATGAATCTTTGTGATATAAGTTTAAATTAAGTAGAAAATAACAAAAGCTTTAATTTTTTTGTGATGAATTTATTTTTTCTATTTAATTGCTTCCATAATTTTGTTATCGTGGGTGTCAAATATCTATCTATATTTTAAAATTTTTTATTGGAATAATAATAATTATTAATTATTTGTATTTTGACACTTCCTTTTTGTATATATATATTTTATGATTAATATTATTGATAAATTGCATTTAATAATATAATGTATATTATATTTATTTTATATGTCGTGTCAATTACAAAATAAGCTATAAATAGCGCAATGAAACACACTTTTTAAACAAATAATATAATACATGTATTTATTTTTATACAATGTACTCCTATCCCCCGACTTACACAGTACTTTTTTACACGATTTCACTTTTACACGGTTTTTTAAAATATGGAATTAAAAATTTTTAATTGAATCTGTAGATTTATTTTATTTGAGAAAACATTTTCACGTGAAAATCGCTTATAATCGCTAATAAATTAGCTGAACTTTTATTTATAATGACGCAGATAATAAATATACAAAATATATTAGTAAATAGTTTGAATTTGGAATTTCACCCGAAAATATGTCCTAATCCTGTTTACTGTCCTAATATCTGTCTTATTATTATTCCAATAAAAATTTTTAAAAATATAAATAGATATTTGACACCCACGATAACAAAATTATGAAGCAAATTAAATAGAAAAAAATAAATTCATCACAAAAAAATTATAGCTTTTGTTATTTTCTACTTAATTTAAACTTATATAACAAAGATTCATAAAATAAAGAGTTATTATTAATTTTTAATTAAATTGAATAACAAATTAATTAGAATTTCAACAATTTAATTAATTACAAAATTATGAAAGAATTAAAAGCTGAAAAAATGAATACATCATAAAAAATTAAAGCTATTGTTATTTTCTACTTAATTTAAACTTATAAAAAAGAACGATTCATGAAATAATGAGTAATTATAAATTTTAATTAAATTGAAGAATTTCAACGTTTTATATTTTCGGCAGTTGAGGACGAAAAAAAAAAAAAAAAAAAAAAAAAAATTCAAATGTGCTGAATACCGCATAGGTCTCAAATAAATTTCGTATAAAAATCTACGATTTCCATTCACACAGTATGAGTAATGAGAGATATGATATAAATTTCCCCTTTATAACTTTCATTCAGTAATGCTCGAGTAATCAAGTTGATTTTCGTATAAATAAGTTTACATTTTATTTATAATAACACAAGTAATAAATATGCAAAAATATATTAGTAAATAGTTTGCATTTGGAATTTCGTTGGAAAATATATCTATTGTACTCTTACATTTTCTTTATTTGCTAGTAAAAAGAATATTTGTATTAAATTGACAATTTTTAAATAGAAAGCATTTATTCTTATTAGAAAAATAACTATAAAATATCTCTTTCTTTATTTAAAAATGGTGTAATATTTTTATACAATGTGACTGAAAAAATTAGATTGAAATTTTCGAAAAAAATTCTGCATATATTAAGACTTTTAAATCGTTCATCATTAAAAAAATAAGAATTAGGCTAAGATAAATGAGACGAAAATAAATAAATAAATAAAGTTATGAATTGATTATGCACAAACTTTAACTATTCCATGATTCACTTTAGGCTTAATGCGGGCAAGGAAGAAGAAAATGTCTCCTTGCATAAAAAATTAATTTGTAACTTCCTAGTTAGATTAATGCCTAATGGAAAACTTATGACATAACACAAGTTCGCAAAAATAAATCGACTCGCTGAAATCGCGGAAGTCGGACTTGGCTGAAAAAGAATGGGGGGTCGTACAAATAATTAACGAAGAAAAAAAGTATAGGCAAATGATTTTGGATCTTTTCTTTTAAGTTGTTACGTGTTCATTTACTTATGAATGAAATATTTAAGATTTGGTGGTTCTCGTTTGATTTAAAGAGATTTGGCGAAAATTAAAAAGATTATGATATACTATAACATTGATTGTTGTAGCATTTTTTTTTCTCACGGAAAGAATTTTCGCATTTAATTCCCAGGAGAGAGGGATGTATGTTATTTGACAAGCATATAATAACAACCCATCACTTAAATTTGACAACAGACAAATAGTATTGTGAGTAGTTATATTACAGGCAATTAGTGTTTTGTACTAATGAGAACAATCTGTCACTCAAATCTGATAGCAGATATTCAGTATAATGGATAATGAGACTCATAAAATTAACGATTGTCTGTAAACTTTCACAGGTCGAAACAATTACAGATTGAATATGGACTACACCATGAGTTGATCCATCATAATGGGTGATAGATCACGGGCTGAGAAATGTCTACTCTAATGAGAAATGAGGGGAAGCTGCACCCCTCCCCCCTTCTTGAAGGATTTTCTTAAAGGGAGGTTTTGATGAAGAAGAGAGAGAGAGTTCTGTGACGAGTAGATCAGAAATATAGTCTTCCTTTTTTTTTCTCTGAAGTGACTGAAAAGGACGAAGTTTCGAATGTCTTCTAAAGTGAACCCCTTGTGTTTCGTGTATCACGCCGTGTGATAATTAAAGTCTGCGACAGACAAGGCAATTAGATTTGACGTAGACTTGAGAATTCTGAAAATCTCCGACTTTGGAGTGAACTGCACTTGTAATTGAATCGTGTACTTGCGATCAAATTTATATTTTTAATTTTTATTTCTTTGTATAATAATATATATATATATATATATACTTGTAAATAAAACTTAAAATGTTCCATGATCCTGAGAGTAGCCTTCTTCTTGAAGCCGTTATAGGTTTAGTATAGGTCGAGACATTACACCGTTTTATTATAAATATGAAATAAAATCTTTTATATGTTCCTGGTAATTTTAATCAACCTAACCTAAATTTTTTAAGATGAATAAACCATTAACAAAGCTAATGGAATTTCTTTTTATTTAATGTCAAATCAAGTTTTATTATTTTATTGCGTAAAATGTTTGTCATTCAAAAAAGATTATTTTTTTTAGTGCAAAAATACTCTGTCTCAATAAAAAGTAATTTAAGGAATGTTGTTTGCTGTATATCATACATTCTTTACTTCGTTTTAATTTAGATATACATTTATTGTTACTTTAATAAAAAGGAAAAACTTTTGTAAGTTTTTGTTACTTTTTGGCACAGAGTTTAATGCATTTGGATGGTTTCAGGACTGTACTAATATATTTGTTATGAGGATAAAGAAATGTGAGTCGCCTGTCTTGTTATGCAATAGTAATCAATAGTACGTCTGAAGGTCTTCCTTGAAAACTCAGGCTAGACAGAACATTTTGATTTTCTCGAATTTTCTTCAATCTGAGCCCGCAAAGCCGGGGTGTCCTGGTAGAAAGAACTTTGGGTTTCTGAGCCAAGAATCGATCAATACTAGACAAATGAGTGTAGTTCGGTGATAGGGGCATAGTAAATCTGTTGGTTGGAATGGCCTTCTGTTAGGAGGAGAAAGGAAGGAAGGTGGTGTGAAATGGCCTCACAGATACTCATCTTAGGGTCCCGCAAAGCCGGGGTGTCCTGGTAGAAAGAACTTTGGGTTTCTGAGCCAAGAATCGATCAATACTAGACAAATGAGTGTAGTTCGGTGATAGGGGCATAGTAAATCTGTTGGTTGGAATGGCCTTCTGTTAGGAGGAGAAAGGAAGGAAGGTGGTGTGAAATTGCCTCACAGATACTCATCTTAGGGTCCCGCAAAGCCGGGGTGTCCTGGTAGAAAGAACTTTGGGTTTCTGAGCCAAGAATCGATCAATACTAGACAAATGAGTGTAGTTCGGTGATAGGGGCATAGTAAATCTGTTGGTTGGAATGGCCTTCTGTTAGGAGGAGAAAGGAAGGAAGGTGATGTGCGATTGCCTCACAGATACTCATCTTAGGGTGTGCTCGTTTAAAATTGTTGTGACTCAACTTCAACCACATCCTTCCCACAACTGCAAAAAAAGCATTTCAACTCTAGTCATGCTACTGTGGTGTAGTAGTAGTGTAGTACCACTTTACTACAGCATACCATTGTGTAGTATTCAAAATTGTTGTTTAAAGTTGTTCATTCAAAATTGTTGTGACATAACTTTAACCACATCCTTCCCAAAACTTCAAAAAAGGCATTTCAACTCTATGCAGTAATAGTATAGTACCACTTTACTACACCATTTCATAGTGTAGTATTCAAAATTGTTGTTTAAAATTGTTCATTCAAAATTGTTGTGCCACAACTTCAACCACATCCTTTCCAATACCGCAAAAAGGCATTTTAACTCTATGCATGCTGCTGTGGTATAGTATTGGTGTAATACCACTTTACTACAGCATACCATAGAGAAGCATTCAAAATTGTTGTGACACAACTTCAACCACATCCTTCCCAAAACTGCAGAGAGTTATTTCAACTCTCTGCATGCTACTATGGTACAGTAGAAGTGTAGTACCACTTTACTACACCATATCATAGTGTAGTATGCTGATGTAAAGTGATGTTATATGTTTGTCCTTTTATATATAGATTCTTTTTGCTATTTTGAAACATTTATTAGTGAAATATTTTTATTTTTGTTTTTTTTAATAAAGCAAAAAAAAAAAAAACCCGGAATTAATATTTCAATTAATCCAGTAAATCTAATAAAAGTTTGACTGAACTCCGCTAATCGTAATTGTATGATTAGATTATCGAATTATCATCAAAATGAAAAAAAAAAATGTGATCGACCCAAAGCTTTCTACCAATTTGGATTAATCGAAATTTGACGCTTCGTTTCCCATGACAGAACGTTTTCACACATGCATGTGACGTGTAATTTCATTTGAAAGTGATTATGACAAGCTTAAGTTTAAGAACAGGACTTTTAACCTAGATTTAAATTCAGTAAAATATGTTACTCATAATGGCTTAATGATTTCTGGTTCGAAAAGAATTGTTGTAACCTTCTATAATGAATGCTTAACTTTTGTTGTATCTGTTCCTTTTAATTGCTACTTTAAATCAATGTGTTTTAATTAAGTTATTTTATCCTTCGTACTTTTTCGAATGCCCCCCTAGGGGGGCGGGGCGAATCTTTTCTCGATTATCCTTTCGTACTTCTCATGTAAATATATTTTTAAGAAATAATATGATTAGTGCATTGATGCTCATGCAGATTAATTCTAAATTTATTATTATCAATGCCTTTTAAAAATTTTAAAATAGAATACATTCTTTAGTATGAATTATTATCCTTTTCGTGAATATTTATTTAACCATACGTGTATTAAATTGTATTCTTGTATAGATAACATATAATTTTTAAGAAATATTTGCTCGTAAGACTTGGCAATCAGAAATTATTCTTTGTATAAATAAAATGGACACTTGTTTATTGTTATACTAAATAAATAAAAATAAGATTGATGAAATTAGTGAAAGTATTGAATGCCTTTATTTTTTATATGCACTTGAATATATCTGATAAAAAAAGAATCTAGTCATAAATATAAACGTCTGGAATGCAGTTGAAAAAAAAAAAATGATTTTGAAATTTGAACCATTGAATGTCAATTGCATATTATAGCGTCGGGTTTCCAACAATTTTTTTTTTTCCCGCGTTATTTTGATAAATAAAAATAATATCGTCCACTTTCTAAACATGTCCGAAAAGCATTAGTTGCCATTTTTTTTTATTACTATTTCGTTGGGACTGAATCGTGTTTCTGTTTTAAAAGCACATCTGGCTCTTTAAAAAAACCACGTTTAAAAAAATAATAAAAACAAACCGCATTAGTCTACAATTTTTTTTTTTTTTTTCCCAATTATCTAAAGAGAAAGGGTGAAAACAGAGAGAGAAAAAAAAAAGAACAAAAATTAAACAAATATAAAGGCAAAAGAACTTTAAATAAAAACATATTTTACGTGCATCTATCAGTTCATTTGCACCGCAACGAAAGCACGATTCCTTTCACGCTCTTTTCATATTCGATCGTTCGCTGGGTTCGAAATACGCAGTCGATAATGTATCGCTCACAACTCCCTTGAATTAGAGATCCATCCCTTCACAAGCGTTTCCCGCTTCTGTGACGTCACATGCCGGCCACCACTGGCGTTGCCATTGAAACAGTTGCAGATGGCTCTCCCGCCGACCATATCAGCTGTCTCGCATTGCTGCTTGTAAAAAGCAGACGCTTTTAAGTGTCAAAGAACTGATAATCATGTTCTAATTTGTTCTTTTCGCATGTCACTCAAGTACTAATGAAGGATTAAATCAATCTTGGACTAAAAATCACAGCGGAATTGTTCTGAAGAGCGATAGGTGATTCGTTTCGTTTTTAAACGAAATTCGATATTTCTTTTATTTTCTGTAGTTTATTTTTTTGCTGATATTGCTGAATTAATATCAATGTCAAGGTTTATAAAAAATTTTTTAATTAAAATCTTTGTTCAAATGTTATTATTCTAATTTTCGTTTTGTTTATTCAATTATAAATTAAAAAGAATATAATTTTTTTTTTTTGTATAATTCGAAATATCGTTTGGTTACGAAGAATTCGAAATTTATTTATTGTTGCTATTTTTTTTTTTTTTTTTTTAACTTCAAACTACTAAAAGTCGGTCTGAATATTTGAAATAACGCTTTCATTTGAAAAGACATTTGTGTTGGTGACTTTTTACCTCTTCTTTTGACTGGGAGATTTGGAGCGAGAAATGAAAATTTGCGAAGCATTACTGTCAAGCGAGTTTCGCTTTTTCACATTTCTAAGATGTCAATGCTATTCGGTTCGATGCGTAAAAGTCGATCTACTTCATCATCGCATAGTTTACCTTCTCCTGCTCGACTTAGTGAAGGCTGCAATGCTCAACTGGATATCAGTTTCATGAAACAATTAGCGAAAGAAGCTAAGGTGAGTCTATATAATTTGACAGTCTTTATAGTTGGATATTGTTGTTAATTTTGTGTGAATTAGTATTTTATTGTATGTTATTGTAAAATGATAACTATTAATTTTTCGCCTAACATGATATGATTAAATGTAAGCTTGATATATTTTTCTTATTTTTGTACTTAAACTTAGATATCGAAGTTGTGAAGTTTTATCACAAAAGATAGAATTTCACAAGTTTGAAAAACTTCAATTAATGATACTTTTGATGCTTTAAATGATTAATACAGTGTACATTCCATAAATTTATAATAATTCATAATATTAAATTACTTCTTAATTAAAAAAACAGTTTAGTTCGTAGTCTTATTTTATTCACTAACCTAAATTAAAAAAAAATGTTTGTTATTGGCTACTATATTATAATTTGCGTTAATTATCAGCTATCATTTAATCATAATTTAAATTGAAAATCGCGCTTAAAATATAAAGAAATGTCTTTAAATTGTCATGAGAGAATTTAAAGAAGAATTCAGAAATTATTCCGAATTTATATTAAAATATTAGTTTTTAAGAATAGTTGAATGACCTTAAGTATTTTTCTCTTATTTATAAAGTATTCTAATGTAGCTATTTATTAATTAACGGCTTATAATAATATTACGTTCTAGTTTTCGTTTTGTTTTTTCTAAAAAGAATATAAATTTTTTTATTACTCAAATATCGTTCTTTTACAAGGAATTCAAAATTTGTTTATTTTGCTGTTTTTCTAAACTTAAAACTGCTAAAAATCAGTCTGAATATTTAAAATAAGCCTTACTTTGAAAGGCATTTAAAAGTTACCGAAACGTAAATAAATATTTAACATGACGTTAAAAAACAATTGTTAATCAAATTGCATTATTCTCAAAATTTATTTTTTTATATTTAATAAACTATTATACCTTTTTTACTTTTCCAGTTTCAGTAAAATTCTCTAATTTGTACATCAAGTAAATTTATTTAAAAAGTATGTCAGTGAATAATATAAAAAATTATGAGAAAATATTCAGGAAAATATGCTCAACGTAATTAATATTAACCTCATTGTTCCATCATTCGGACGATAGAAAGTGTAATATAATGCCTAAATAGCTTTGTGACATTTTTTTTTAATATCATTTGGGATGGTAGTTTGAATATATCAATAAAATCAAAATACTTTAATAATCGCAGAATTAGAAGTAATCAAACATACATCATAGGCAAAAAGCTTTCTTTTACATTTTCTTTCTGCAATACAATTATAGGTATGAAACCAGTAATCAAGTGTTTTGTTGTATTCACTTTTCATTAATGTAAAAATTAATATTATTTTAAATAATAAAAAGACAAAATAAAATTTAGTCTTAAATAAAATATGAAAGAAATTGTTTAATTAAAAAAATATTGTGTTTTTTGTTTATGTCGTTATTGCGTTTTTATGTTTTTTTATAAGTGATTAAAAATGTGAATATATAAATAAAAAAAAATTAAAAAGGAAAATAATAAATATTAAGCTCGTATAAAAAATTATTTAATAATTACAAATTTATAAAAGCATACGATTGACTACCAAACTTTTCTTTAATTTAATCCCGGTTTATTATCAAAAATTATTTTTTAATTAATAAAATAATTAGAATTCTTTGTGGTTTGTCTTATATAGATTGGATAAAAAATTATTTCAGGAAAAAGAAATCAGACTTGTCCATGGTAAATTTTAAATTATTACCTTTCAGGTTTACCTATAATTTTAATATGTAAAAATTAAATATTTTGCTTCCAATTATTTTTATTCATGCTTGTCTGAATATTAAGAATACGTAGGTGAACGAAAATGATTATTAAATTAATTTTCTAAAGCACTATTCTTCTCTGAAAAATTAAAATATTAATTATTAAAAAAACAAAATAATAAAGCCAGTAAAAAAATTGATGTTAAATTTTTGAAGTTATAAAAAATACATATACACATGCACAAACCTTTTTTTTTTTTTATTTGCGAAGTTAACAAAAATTGAATTTATGGAAAAATATTGAATAAAATTATAAGACCAACAATGTAACTAATTAGATTACTTGTTTTTCGTATTTTTATTTTTATTTGGTATATGTAAATTCTTTAAATTAAAAAGTTCTATTTATTTATGAATTGCAATTTATTAATTGCGTTATTTTTACATTAGTTTAAATTAACTTCTAGAGCACGGCAATCTTTCCCTAGTTTAAAAGCAGAAAGGCGCATATAATTTTTATCAGAATTTTTTGGATATTCTGTTAGAAACTTCAGACTGCTACAGTCAAAATAATTTTTACTTTTAATTATTAAATCGTTAATTTTGTTACGATTTTTTATTGATTCACTTCTTTATTCTGCATTTTACCCATTATTGAAATGCAAACACAATAATTTTTAATTTAAAATTAATTAATTTAATTTTTAATGATTTGTTTATGTAATATTTTAAGCTTTTTGATTTTTTTTTGTATTAATTACGAAATATTTCTTCTTATATTACGAAACATTTCTACTTTTATGAATTACGGTTAAGAACAAAAAAAAAAGAAAATTTAAAGAACAAAGTATCTAAAATGTTTGAACATGACCATAAAATCTGAATAGTAAAGAATGACTTTATGGTTAATAAAGAACAACATATGAAACACAAATTTCACAGATGTTGCGAATTTGCGTTTGTTTTTGCAGTTGTGTTGAATCGTATTCAATTTCGTGGATTTGACGTCGTTGTTTTTCTATGAACACCCGCATCCGGCAAACAATTTACATGTATTTAGCAGCTTTCTTTTCGATTACTCTTTTTAAGTTCTAAACATATTTCTTTCTCATCTAGTCAAAATGTAAATGAAATGAGTGTATTTTTAAAAATAAATACACCCTTTACATTGTTTATTTTTTTAAGCTTGATTTATTTTCATTTGTGATATTTTCTGTTTTTATCTAAAGTAATTCTTTCACATTAATTCTATACTGCACTATTGCTCTAACTCGTAAATTTATAAATTTTCGTAAAAAAATTCATGTGTGATTACCAATAGAAAAATATTGGTAATTTATTTTCTATCATATGACAGTTGCTTGCAAATTAAATAACATCAATATTTGTACTGGCAAGTTGTGAATACAAAAAAAAATTTGAACTGTGTTGTACTTTTTAATGTATTTTAATAGTATCAAATATACAAAGGAAAAAATCAACTTTGTTTGTTTTAATATAATTTAATGACTCGCATTAATTTGCGCTTTTAAAAATTTTATACTGAGAAGGAGTTCATTGCCTTCATTTTACTGTCAAAAGGAGCATGAGAAACAGAAAAGATAAAGAATTTTTGCACTAACATGAATTTTTTCTTTTATTTAAGCCTTTTTGCAAAATGTTTCTTATAAATGATCTTTCTTGCAGGTTAATTTCTATTTCTATTTCTATTCAGTTTATATTGCCGGAAAGATTATTCTAAAACATTTTATTATTCTTAGTAAAAAGGAAGTTAAAGCTAACAACATCCTAGTGTTAAAAACATAACATACGTCTTGTTTTCAAATTCAATTCAATTATTCATGGCGTTGTGAATCTTATTATATTTTTCGTATGTTTTTAGATCAAAATAAACGATACATTAACTATATGAGAACCGTTTCTTTTTTTATCTATAAGCAGTTTCCAAAAAATATCCTTCAAAATTTTCATTTATCTATATAAATTTACATAGTTAATGAAATTATAAATATGATTGCTTTGATTTTATATTACATTATTTCTCTACTTCATTTTTATATGCGTGGCAACGCTGTTAATAAGTTAAAATTTGTTGTTCATTCACTGGAATTTTGTTGTTTGCTTCTGAATCATCCTCACAGAAGGACTTCATAGCCAGAGTTGAAAACGCTGTTAGTAGTGTGTTCTGTTTGTCCACCATATACAATGCGGTATGAAACTTCATTTGATGAAAATGTGGTGTTTAAAACAGTATTATTATTCTCCAAATGAGGAAGACCACGAAAATTTGAAAATATAATACTAGCACCTTCATATCATCTTTGCCAGACGCATCGCATCCAAAATTCAACGATATGTTGGAATATATTACTTTTTACATTCCTCCAATACATCATCGTTATTTTCTCATAATGATAAAAATTAAAAAAAAATGGCACTTATTAATTAATATAAAGTTGTTATTAAAGTAATTAAAATGGCATTACCTGAAGAAATATTGAAATAAGTCTTATTAATTAATTAATTTTTTTCTTATTCAATAAAAATTGCAGGTTTGATTCAACTTAAATCCCATTTTCAATATTTTATGAATGTATGACTTTCACATTTTGTTGACTTTGAAAGTGGTGTAATTCCATTTGAGGTGGCTCATATATGACAAGAAAATGGCTCAAATGAAACAAATGAAACTATGAAATAAAGAATATAGTACATATAACCAACATATTAATCTGTGCAAGTTATAGCATATATTTAAAAAAATGTCTTATTCGACCAATAAATATTATCCTTTTATTTGTATTATAAAGCACACACACCTAGTAAAGGCCAAATAAAATTACCATATTTAATGAGAATATTTTTGTGAAACATTTTTATTTCTCCCTCTATATATCGTTGTGAAATTGACTTTTTTTTTGTCATTCAATATCAAAGAGTTAGTTATCGAGTTATTTTAGACTATATTGTAATGCAGATTACGAAAATCTTAAGCAATAATTTGAGAACCCTTAGTGTCCTTAAACTTCTGTTTGAGAATGTCTCACCCCTTTCTTCCCAACATCTCTAAACAATCCTGATCTCAATTGCTTCCTATATTCATGATATAATCTTCCATCGTAAAAGAAATGTAATGAACAGTTTAAAATAAGTCTGCTATATAAAATAAAAAAAAAAAGATCATTCAATTTTACGAGCAATTAATTAATGATTATGCAATGCTTTACGATCAATTAATTAGTGATTATGCAATGCTTTACGATCAATTAATTAAAGATTTATGCAATGCTTTTGATATAATACCGCAAATGAAAGCTTACGTGCTGTTAATTATTACCATTAATTCGAATTCCTTTTTAATTTTTTTCAAACGAAGAATTTATTTTCAAAGTGATCTGAGGGTCACGTGGTCGAAACCAGGTCACGTGTGTTCAGGAAGTGGCGCGGGGACATACACATGACCTTGAATTTTATTTTGAAGAATTTCAACCAGTTACCTTGAAAAAAAAGAAGACCAGCGTTGATTTCGCAATAATTATTCAATGTATTAAGTGGTTGCATAATGAAAAAAATCCATGTCTTTAAATTAAATTTAATGTGTTCCCCTAACTATCAAATCAGTGTCATCGGTAAACTAAGGGGACTTGTACCATTTTACCTATTTCAATTTTAATAAAAAATATATATATTAATTAGCTCGCGTTTTCTTTGTTTATGAATTAAATAACTTTTTTAATTAATCTATGACTTATACCATTCTATCTATTTCATTTTTAATAAAAAAATATTGGCTCGCGTTTTTGCTTATGAATTAAATAACTTTTTTAATTAATTTGTTTCACGAACACCAAATTTATTAAAGGAAAATTATGCTAAAATTGGATGTCTTACGTATAGTGTTTCTTTAATTTTTGAAAATACGAATTTTCAAATTATAAAAATTCGATAAAATCAATAAATTTCTAATAAATAACATAATCGTTGATTCAAGTGAGAAGGAAACAAACACACACAAAACTTAACTGATGTATTTATATTGATTCATGCAATGTTGATATGTTGTAAAGCATTGATTATGTTTATCAAAAACATTTCTCGAAACACCATATAATAATTAGATACAATTTTCAACCATGCAACTATATCCCTATTTTGAAAGTTGCTCTCAGTATTTGATGCCTTTACTTTTTCATTTTAAGCTTGATATCAATCGCATCATCTCGACGTGTTGCCTTCGTATTTATATAAAATGATTTTTTATTAATTTTATAAATCATTCATTGGAATGATCAACCATCTTCTCTAGTTACCTATTTATCACTGTTTATTTGGCACATAAAAATTAATGATTCACAATATCTAGATTCAATAAACTTTGACTCAGTTAATAATTTTCTTTCCTACAACTTCCGCTAAATTTCAGCACTATACGAATTCTAAATGGCAAGTATATATAAATCATTTCACATTTAACGCAGAAAATGTTTATCAATATATAACCATTAAACAAATCATATTTAATAAAAAATATTCATAGATAATATATTAATAAGTTTATTTGTATATATATTGTTTTTATTTATGGGTTTTCAATAAGTTATGTTGAAATGTAACAATTGAATTCTTTTTTTCCTCTCATTATTTGTAATTTTATAGAATAAAATAAATAGTTTATATTCTTTTACAATATATTAATATGTATTTGATTTGAATATAGTCTTGACTGTGTGTTTATTATTATTTTTTTTCAAATTTATCGTAAAAATATTACAATATTGAATTCTACAAAATTTTCTAAAATTATACTAAACATTAATTCAAGTCGATATGAAAAAGTTATTTGAATTTTTAATGGTAAAATAAATAAATAAATAAATAAAAATTGCTGTCATACAATTTTTTCAACCTCCCATTTCTTTTATCTATCTCCAAATTTGAATTCTTGAATTCTACTTGAATATTTTAATTTCAGTACTCGACTCTATTTTTTTTTTTTTATAACTAAATCTGAATAAAATGATAAAGGATAACTGAATAAATGATATTTGATTTCCTTTTCCACAAAATTTGTACTATTTCTAAGCTATCACAAGTCGTATAAATGAAAAAATAAATACATTAAGATTTACTCATACTGTCATCTTACAAGCAATTTAATTGAATTTCCATTGCTTTTTTTTTTTTTTTTTTTTCACAGTGCATTTTCATACTTTTTCTCATATCTTGTCATTCTAAAAATCAATCATGCATCTTTAAAGTAGACCTGACAAATCGAAATCACATAAATATATATTTTTTCCTCACCAAGATGTGGGTCCTTTTTTTTTTTTTTTTTTTCTTTCTTTTCCCTCCTCAAAAGAAAACAGCGACACACACACAGACAAGCAATGGCACTTTTCTAACATCCGTTTCCTCCCAGAATCGTGTTTTCTGGAGACCACGTGGAGCGAAGATTTCATTTTGAATCTATCAGGAGGAAACCGAGGTTTTTTTTTTTATTCCCCTTTTACTTTCTTTTTTTTCCTCCATCTCTTTACCCAGAAGTATCCTTCCCGTAGAGGAACCGGAAATGAGATGTGTTTCCATTTGTCTTCACGGTGCAGTTTTGCCAGATTTTTTTAATATTTTTCCCATTTTTTTTTTTTTTTTTTTACCTCCCCTTCTTCAGGTAGGGAAGGAATATCGTTTGCTGGTTAAGAATTTTTATGAATTTTATTTTACTTTTATTGTTCTGGGGAGGGGGGGAACTACTGCGTTTGTTTTTTTGAATATTTCTTCTTCACCTATTTAAAGTTACAGAAGGCCATGCAACAAATTCAAATTATTTTAGTTGTGATGATAAATTAAGAACAATTTTATCGTATTTTTCACATGTATAAATATGTAGTGTACATTTTATAATAATTATGAAAAATAAAATTTAAATCAATAGCAAAGTAACTCGTAATATATTTTATTTATTCATGTATACTGTCATATATATTTTGTTGATCAAGGCTTTTATGGGATTCAAATTATTTTAGATCAGTGATAGCATCAGTTTTTT
The DNA here is from genome assembly GCA_021605095.1 of Caerostris extrusa. Classification (NCBI taxonomy): domain Eukaryota; kingdom Metazoa; phylum Arthropoda; class Arachnida; order Araneae; family Araneidae; genus Caerostris; species Caerostris extrusa. Next base: position 2,729 of record BPLR01017300.1, on the reverse strand, counting down.
TTTTTTTTTTTTTTTTTATTTCTGTACGTCTGAATTACTTGTATTTTCATGAGTAGATATAATTTATATATAAATGTATTTAATTGTAGAACTGTAATCTTTAAATTTTGAACTTTATAAAAAGTCTTTGCTTTTTTTAACATTATTAACTTGACTATTATTTCTCATTAAAAATTCATTCTGAAAATAGTTAATAAAAAGGATGAATTATTTACTGTAAGAAAAAGTTTATAACGCATTACTTTTAATTGTATGATCAAACAAGAATTGAACCAGTTCAGTCTCAATTTATTTAAGAAGAGTTCAATCTTGATTTCATTTAATTGTGTTTAAGTTACTTAGTTATTTATCGTACTTTAATAAGTTTATTCTTATTACTAAATACATAACCTTCTATGGAAATGAATGTATCATTAATTCTCCATACATTTCATTTTTGGTTTACTTATTCAGTAATCATCAGTAGTAGTTATTAATATGATTTTTATTTCAGTATATTTACATTAAGATAAATTTGCTTTATAAAATATTTTTACTCACATATTAATCACGTTTGGTTTTTATTGATTGTCAAATAATTAATTAGTTTGTTAGATATCTATTTCATATGAAAATTACTTCATATATCCTTTTTTTTATTTATTCTAATGTAAATTTAAAAGTTACATAGTTTGTAAATGAATTTCATTGGTTAGACTTTAGCTGAATTATTTAATTATTTGTAATTTTCTCAATAATTAGTTATGTCAGAATTAAATGTTTAATTATTATTATATGTTTAATTATTATTAAAATGTTTAAATTTGTGTTATTGTTTACAGTTTGAGACAATTGAATTTTACCAACATCGATGTGGTTATGCGTTTATTATAAAAATTAAAATATTAATTTTATTCTATTACTTTGCCATTTCCAGCTTTTCTAGGTTATATATTTAAAATCGATTAACTTATTGGTTTTAAAAAAAATTAGTATTTAATTTTTACGAATACAAATTAAAATTTTTAGGGATAATCTCATTGTATTGCGAATTATATGTGATAGAAAAGAAATTTTCTATCCTTGAGAAGTATTGCTTGGTTTGTTTTTGATGAGTAATAGCATTTTTGACTGCTTACCCATATAGACTTAACCTCTTCGGCTCATATAAAGTAAGCAAGCTTATCTTTATGTATGTAATTCTTCTGTACATGTGTTTGTCACTGAACTTCTCCTAAACAGGGTTGACCGATTTTGATGAAATCTTTTGTGTGTGTTTGACGAAACACGGATAATGTTTTTTATGCTATCCTCTTTGTTGTAAGTCACCACCAGATGGTGGTACAGTCAAATCAACTTCTGTACCGTTCAACCAATCGCTATGAAAATTGGTAATGATATGTATTCGAAAGTATGGAAATTATATTTCGTGCTATTATTATTTGCCAACAGATGGTGCTGCAGCATTTCATCTTATATACCTTTCAAGCAATATCCATGAAAATTAGTATGCAAATATATTGGAACATGGAGAATATACTCGCTATATATAATTTCTACAGTGCATTTTTTGCAGGACAACGTATGCCGGGTTCTGCTAATTAATAATATATTTGCTACATACAACGAAGTCAGGCTTTTAGTTATCTATGTAGTATTATTTTCCATAGCTGATTAACGATTCCGTTATACTTTTGACAATAGGATAACTTTTTATACGACCCCTGTTTGGTGTAACGTCTTCGTATAATCCTGCAGTGTTGATAGTTCGCATATAATTTTTTAAAGTTATTATTATTTTTTTATCAGATATTTTTCATGGGAAAAAAATACTTCTAGAAATTTTTAGTTTGCTTATTATTTATGACAGGTAAATATGAACGATTATACATTTCTTAAAATTGTAAATGATTAATCTTACTTGAATACTTTTTTTCATTCATTATAATTCTAATGCTAGTTTATCGGAAGCTCATTAAAATTTCAAAACGTAAGAGAGTTTTCTTTTTTTTTCATTACATTCGACTGCAACGCAATTAAAAAATTTAGTTCGACTTTGATGCATACAGATAGCATAGTTGTATCCGGATGTGTTGCATGTAAATGACCGTTGGTCGTTTACAAATTCGCTGTTCGACTACCTTCTTTTTTGTCATTAGTAGTTTCAACTACTTTCCTGTTATCGATCGCGGAAACCTTTTACATTCCACAACTCTTTTCGCTTTTATTGGAAGTGTATGAAAAGAAAGGAATCTTTTCCCTTTCTTGCTTATTGTAAACAATGCTGTAACTTCCGTCTTATGAATATTTGCAAGAATATTTGTTTTTGAAACTTTTCGTTTTAGTATGTTGTTAACTATGTTCGCAATCAAATATACATGTTAAGATGCCACAAATTATATAATTAAAATAATAATACAGTAAAGCCTTTTTAGGTTTGGTGCGAAAAAAAAAAAATCTTTACATTTAAAGGAAAATATTTGCCACGTCATACAAATTATCATATAAAATACAACTATGCTGACTTTTAGAGATCAAACTCTGATTAATCATATAAATGATATAAAAGGGTGTTTCCAATGCCACAATGCCTTGTTTATCGGACTACCTGGTGGAAGTTTTTAAGTGTTTTCTCCAAGTTACTGCAAATGCAGGGTAGGGTCCTCCTAAAAAGTCTCGGAAGACACTGTCCTCCTTTTTGAGCGACACGGAGCCAGATCAAGCTTCTATTTATGGGTGCTCCCATTACT
>BPLR01017299.1:0-24584 GCA_021605095.1 Caerostris extrusa | reverse complement strand
AGTTACGTATTGCTGGTCTAATTTGCCTAAAGTGTGTACAATAAAAAATGACCGTATAGAGAAAACCAAAACCTTGTTTATTAAGCAGTGACTGATGTCAATAGCAGATTCGACTTGAACATTAACGCGAGACCACTGACCACAAAGTTAGAACACCCAAAATGATTACCAAGTAAAAATCCGTAACAAGTAATCATGCGGTCATCATCAAAAGTTTTATGCGGGTAAAGAATTTGATATAACCAGTGAAAATTTAAAAAAAAAAAAAAAAGTAAATTATAAATAAAAAATATCTCCTACTGGTATTAGACTATTTAATATGTATCGTTAACAAGACATACCACTAAAATTCTGTACTTTTAATTAACATTGGACTGAACTTTCATCTACGGACTTTTTAAATCGTCTATTTACATTGAAAATCTAGAATTTCATGCCACTACCAAACGCCAAAAATCAACAAACGTAAACACCTTCGTAATTAGTACTAAAAGTAACTTTTGAGAAAAGTCTTTTTAATTTAATTAAATTAATGAAAAGCCATAAAATTAATGAGGTCACCATAATTAAAGATCTCAGATTAGAAAATAAATACTCTAATGCGTCCTCTCTCAAACAACCTGTATTTATCCGTCTTCAAAATAATTAAAAGAAATGCAAATAGTTGCAAACAAATCCTGTTGACATTTGAAACAAGTTCATCGTAGTATTTTGAAAAATTACCATGGTATTCCAAACATTTTCTTAAATCAGAAATATATATATACAAAAAATAATAACAGCAAAGGCTGTCAAAACCATCATCCAAACAGAAATATATTTGTCAACAAGAATATCCACCCAAAAGATCAAACTTCAAAAAATTCTTTCTTTTTATATCATTGCAGTAACAAGTGGTAGTAGAAGGAATACGAGTTTCATTAAAATTTTAAAAACAAAAGAAATTTGCGAATTCTTTTAAGAGCAAATAAAAGAATCCCAACTCATTAAACAAAGTTTTGCAAGTGAGCATCCGTTTCCCTCTTTACCTTCGTCAGGGCGGTTACAGTTAATCTTTAATGAAGGCAAAATAAGAATCCACCTGCATTTCTCGGACAACTTATTTTGCTCTAGTGCGACAAAACAAAACACCAAATTTTTATATTTTGAGCGAAAATATTTTTTGCTGCCTTGGGGGATTATGAAGGTAAATATCAGCATATTTAGCACTTCTGCTTTGGCATCCAGAGAATGATTTTTTTCCTCTTTTTTAAATAAACATTATTTTATTTATATCTTTTAGAAATTTCGTGTGGCTTGTTTATATTGATAGGGAGTTGCGGTTGAGTTAAAGCTCGCTTAACTGTTTTCGCAATTTGTTTCTCTCTCTCTCTCTCTCTGTGTCTCTCTCTGTCTCTGTCTCTGTCTCTGCAGCAAGAACTTGCGTTCCATTTTGTATGGGGAAACGTTCAGGATGTTGCAGATTACGCGGTAAACATTGAGCAAAGAACTTGCGTTCCATTTTGTTTTGGGAAACGTGTAGAATGTTGCAGAAGGCATTCGGTGAGCATTCCTATATCGGAAAGAATTTTTGGAAGGTTTGATCTTCGGTGTATATTCTTGTTGGCAAATATATTTCTGTGGGATGATGGTTTGAAAACCTTTTGTTGTTATTTTTTCAATTCCTTCTATTAGTTCACACTCCCCTATATATATATATCTTGTTCAAATTTTCAATCGTTTATAAAATACTTTTTTTATTCATCCACTCAAGTTCAAATGCATTTCTTTTAAACTTGTAGTAGATGTTAAACTTGTTTTTGTTTTTAAAACATTTTAATTTTAATTAAAGTTTAATGTTTTCACACACATTACATTCACACATTAATGTTTTGTTTAAACTTGATGTTAATACAGTCTTTTCATATATTAATTCCTTCATTAAAATCATTTTCAACTACAATCGCAGTCGTAGTCTACAACCTACTACAGTTACATTACTTATCATTATTGCAATTTTGTATCGTGCTTTAGTCTATCAATATATTCTCCATTCATTTAATTTTTTTATTTATTTACTTATGGTATTATTTTATAAGGGTATTATTACTTATTTATTTAGGGTATTTATTTATATATTTTTTCTCTCTCTCTATATATATATATATAATTCTAATTCACCACAATTGGTTAGATTTTTGTTAAACGACAATCGGAGATATCTTGCATTTTGATCTACAGCATACCCTTTATCACCCTATTTATATCTTCAATAGTATTAGGATCTCGACAACGGGTCCCTAATTGCACTGAATTTAAACTTAAATTCTTTTTTTTTTCAATTTTAATTTTACTTTTATGTATTTTTAGTAAAAAATTTTTTTTTTTTTTTTTTTTTTTTTTACGTTTCTTAGTACCATTTTTTGAAACCTTATTCTTGCATTTTTTATATTCACCTAAAGCAGGCAATTAATAATCGTAAATTTTAACTATGAATTAAGATGAGGGAGGTTAAGGGGTCTATCCTCATGGGTACTCCGTAATCGGTACGTCTGTTGTCAGTACTACAGTTTGCAGTCGTAACTTTAATTAATTAAACTTAAATTCTTTTTATTTTTAATTTTTATTTTACTTTTATTTATTTTTGAATTTTTTTCTTTTTAATTTTTTAGTACCGCATTTAACATTTTTGAAACTTTATCTTGCATTTTTATACTAATCTTAAGCAGTCAATTAAAATTATAAATTTATATATGAATTAAATAAATTTATATATGAATCAAATAAATTTCTATGAACTAAATAAGTTAATATATGTATTAAATTCTTTTTATTTTCAATTTTAGTTTACTTTTATTTATTTTCAGTATTTTTTTTTTTTTTAATTCTTAATACGATATTTTACATATTTTTGAATTCTTATTCTTGCATTTGTTATATTAACCTAAAGCAGGCAATTAATAATCGTAAATATATCTATGATTTAAGACGAGGAGGTCATTCCATAAATAAGAATTCAAGTTGCAGATGTCATAAACGTGTTTATCTGCAACTTAAACGTTATATTATGCACTAAAAATAAAAATCCAAATAATTCCGCAATAATTTCAAATGATCGAGTTGTAAAGATTGTAAAATCAAACATTTCGATATACAGAGGTCTAATTTTTTTTTTTTTTTTTTTTTCGAGTTACGGATAGAAAATACAAACCAAAAATGGCTTGTGGGGGATTGACTCATTATTTCGACATATAGAGGGTTGAAATTTCGAGTCATGGAGGTTTTGGGGCTTGAAGGGAAGGGAACAAAAAAATTTTTCGTGTTTTGGGGGTTTTCGACTTACAGAGGTTCTACTGTACTCACAATTATGCAGCCAATTAAAATTAAAATATTTATGAATTAAGACGAGGAGGTTAAGGGGTATATCCCCATGGGTACTCAGTCGGTACACCAGTTGCCCGTACATCATCCATGGCCCGGAGGCACAATGGCCAACAGCCCTGCAACCCCAGCCACCCTTCCCTTCCCTTGAAGATTTGCAAGCTAATCCTTTCAAGTGTGGAGTCTCCACCTAATGAGTTCCCTGTGACTCTCGCCAGATGCCGCCGAAAGTTCTCGTCACTGTGACAAACACCCCCACACACACATACACCTACACCCCTGCCCCCCACACACATACACCTACACCCCCAGGCACTTTCCACCCTTTGCACTGTTCAGGGGTGGTCCAGCTCATTGTATCTTCATCTATCGTAAATCGGTGCTGTGTCCAGAACACGTTTTGAACGAACAAAATGGTGCCTAACCCCTTACTCCTGACGTAAACAAGGAGAGGGGGAGGTCTTAGGTTCGATTCCGCAGATGTCATCCGTCGAAATCATTGCTACCAGAAATGAGAAGACTAAATGGTGAATGTGAGGGGACGTGAAACTTATTTGAAACACGCCATATCATCATCGCTTTACGAGCATCTTGTGCACACTTTGGGCTAAATAGACCAGGACCTATAATTTAAAGTGGATTCCGTACCATTCCCAATCATCCATGCCACCACCAGGATTCGAACTAGCGCTGTGGCTTTTTGGTACCACAAGCAACAGATTCGAATCCTGGCAGTTACCTGGTAGACCAGGAGACCTGGTAGGTCTCGGTCTAATGAGCCCAAAGTGCGCACAAAATGTCTATAGAGCAAAAAACAAAACTAAATCGGGGGTTGTTTCGAATATTTTCCTTATTTTAGTCCGTACGTCGCGCGTATTCAGGGTAGTCATTCCTAAACTTCCTCCCGGAATATTCATTTCAGTGCATTTCATACAACAGTGGGAGACGAATTACGTAATCTCTTTTAGTAGCATCATTTGTAACCTCAAGTCAAAAATCTTTAACTGTCTTTTGAATTAAATATATCTGTAATTTCTACAATAAATCACATTGATGACGATGCAGTTACCAATAGTGAACTTATTACAATTATTCATCTACATATCTTATGAAATTAATTACTATCATATATATATAGTGCGTGTGGGTGATATTAATTAAGTGAAGTTAATTTGTCTTTAATTAATATTAACTTTAATGCAAATCAAAGTAAATGATTGTTTTAATATTTTTAGAAATTAAATATTCTAGATATATTGTGTCATCTATATTTAACTTATTAGAAATATTTATGTACATTATTTTCAATTGAATAAATTAATATTATTTTATGTATATATATATATAATATATACATCTAACAGATATGATAATAAATGGTGATTGTAATTAAAATCCCAGTTTCGAAATGCTGTCAAAAAGAACCAATCTTCACAATGAGTTCAAATTTGAACTGAAGATACTTGAAGAAGGGGGAAAACAGTATGGCATCAATAAAAAGTTTCCACCACTTTTTTTCCAACCAATTGAGTAGAACCTTGTCGTGGTGGATGGGCTTTCCACTCACAGTGTTACAATCGTTGAATGACTTGAAAGTCATATTTTTCTGTCAAAAAGCGAAACCATCAAGCACATAGAACACTATAGTTGGCTGAATGTGCAACTCATGCCAAATACGTTGTCATTTTTGATTCAAAATATCACTGGCAGCGAAATTCACTTTCTCTATGCTGCTTACAGCGGCCTCTATTAATACACTTTGAACTTTTTGTTGTCGTACCGTTTCCGTCTTCTTGAAGTATCTTCATTTCAAATTTGATCTCATAGTGACGAGTAGCTTTTTTTAATGCCGTACCATTTCCCCTTTTTTCAAGTATTTTCGTTTCAATTGTGAACTCATTGTGACGAGGGGGGTTCTTTTCTAACAGCATTTTGAAAGTGGGACTTTAATTATAATCACCGTGTATATAACATAATAAAGAGATTACTATTTCTGTTTCATTTCTAGATGAAGTACTTAATTATGCACAGAAGTTCATTCGAATTTTCCAGATTCTTCTTTCCTTCTTTGTTTATTTTATTTTATGCTAATGAGTATATTTTCCTCTTCATTTAAAATGTCGAAAATAAACAAGAGCGTTAAATTTTTACAAGAAACTGCGCCAAACTTTCCTGTAGCTTAATGACATAGAGCAAGATAGACTTCTACCAATCATTACTAACCATGCATTTCAAATGTTACATGAATGTTTAATGCTCTACAATTGCTGTTTTCCTTAAACTATCCAACAGTCGATAATTTCAATCCATGTACGAAAAGATTCACTGTTAATAAGGTAAATAAAAAAAAAAAAAACTCTCAAACGTATTCGTGGCTAGATCTCCGGCTCTTGGTGCCACAGGTTTCGGGTTTGAATCTCGGCGATGTCATGGATGTTTGTAGTGGTTCGAATTCACTTTAAACCATAGGTCCCGGTCTCATAGTATCATAGAGCGTTATTGGTGTTGTATGACTCTCATCTGCAAAATATCTTCCAGCTACTCGTGCCCCAGGGTAGTGCTAAATGAGTCACAGCATTTCAGCCTTTGCTTATGACATAAACATTAACCGTCTCTGTATTGCTAGCTGCATTAGAACAACAAGAGTATTCAATTGAATAAATTAATATTATATTTATATATGCATAATATATATACAATATGCATTATTATATATGCATTATAATATAATATATACATATATACAACCAATAGTATACAACATTAACAACCATACATACCATAACATAACCCAATATATAACACTACAATGATTACCATTTCTATTTCATTTCCTAGATTATGTAATTAATTATGTAAAAGTTCATTCGAATTTTCTAATTTCTTTTTTTCTTTTTTTTATTTTATGCTAATGAGTATATTTCCACCTTTATATAAAATGTAGAAAAGAACAAGTTTGTTAAATTTTCTCCAAACTTTCTTGTAGCTTAATGACATAGAGCAATAAAGACTTTTTACCAATCATTACTAACTTTGCATTTCAAATGTTCCATGAATGTTTAATTCCTTGTTTTTCCTTAAACTATCCAACAATCGATCATTTAAAACTCATGTACGAAGAGATCCACAGTTAATACGTTAAAAGAAATAAAAAAAAAAAAAACTCGCAAACGTATATGTCAAAACAATGTTTGATAACATCTTTCCTTTTAGTAAAATCACAGAAATTTTTGAACTATAAAGATAAAAAAAAAGATAAAAAGTCCGACTTAACGAAGTGCAGTTTATGGGGCTGCATCAAATATTCATAGGACGAGTCCTGGTGTAATAGCATTGTCCCGTGCAAACGCATTAAATATTAGGCTGCGAGCAAACAAGGCATTTAGAGAAATTAAATCGGGTGTTTACACTGTGGCATTCAGGCACGAAAAGCGCTTGCATTAAAGCGGCTTGCATTTTTCATGAAGTTTTGGAGAGAGATACTCTTTTAATGCGTTTAATCAGTTTAATGAAGTTGTGAAATCGCTTCTCTTCTTAAACGGCGCGATTTCGAGACATTTAAAGGGAGAGAGTATTTGCTCTTTTGGGAGGTGTTTTGCTGCATGCTGTGGAATTATTGGACGTAAAATACCGGTGTCACATATCATCATTATTTTGTTTAAATCGCTAACTTTAACTTATATTACTTTTTTCTTCAACATGTTCCGAAGTCTAAACGATGGCACTGTAAGTACCATATAGAAAGTGAATTCGGCTGCCGGTGATATTTTTTGAATCGAAATGACAACGTATTTGGTATGAGTTGCCCAAGAGACCCACTGTAGATATGGCCTGGATTGCTTCTATTTTTTTGACGGAAAATGGACTTCCAAGTCCTTCAACAGTTGTGACACTGTCAGTGGAAAGCCGATCCACCACTGGAAGATCATACCCAATTGGAAGATAAAAAAACTTATTTTGATTGAACCTAGGTCCCGCCCCATCAGTGAGTAAGAAGAAGAGGTTTGGTTTGTCGCTGTACGGTCATCTTGTGCACGCGAGGGCTAAACAGATCTGGACCTACATTTTACCGTAGATTCCGAACCATCAATAAACATCCATGCCACCGCCAGGATTTGAACCTAAAGCCTTATGTACCGAGAGGCAGTGCGCCAGCCACTTGGCCATCAGGCCGCAATATGAGGTTTGGTTTGTCGTTTTAAGGTCATCTTGTGCACACACAGTTCCGAAGTGAATTCCGTACCACTCACAAACATCCATGCCACCTCCTGGATTGGAATCTGGATCATGTGGTACCGAGCGTCAGATTTCGCAAGATGAGGAGGGAGAACATTGGTGTTCCTCTAGTAGACTAGCCACCGATGGGTGTTAAAGACAGTGCCTTCAATTTAATGAAGTTGTGAAATCGCGTTTCTTCTTAAAAGGCGCGATTTCGGGACATTTAATGGAAACAGCCTTTGCTCTTTTACTGCATGTTGTGCTGGGAATGATTGGACGGATACACCAGAGTCGCATACCATTATTACTTTGATTAAATCACTAAATTTAAATTTAACTTAAATTTCTGGGACCTGATGCCAGAGTGGCTGGCGCTCTATCACTCGGTACTACAGGTATCGGGTTCGATTAACGGCTGTGCCATGGACGTTTGTAATAGTTTGGAATCCACTTTAAACCGTAGGCCTTGATCTAATAGGATCATAGACCGTTGTGGGGTAGTGTGACACGTGTCTGTAGCCTATCTTCAAGCTGCACGTGCCCCGGGATAGTGCTCAATGAGTAACAGAGGTGCAGCCCTTGCTGATGGCATAAAGATGAACTGTCTCTGTATTGCCAGCTGCATGATAACAACAATTTCTTTTTTTTTCACATCTCCTTCCTTCTTACCCAGACCCCGTCCTATCAGTGAGTAAAAAATGACTGAGTCATCACATAAGTGTACCTCGAGTATACTAACCATCGAAGGGTGTTAAGGACAGTTAAGGCCGTCAGTTTAATGAAATTGGGAAATCGCTTTTCATCTTAAAAGGCGCGATTTCGAACATTTAATGGGAAAGAGTCTTTGTTCTATTGGTTAGTGCGAGGGCTTAAACAGACCGGGACCTACAGTTTAAAGTGGATTCTTAACCATTCAAAAACATTTCTGCCATCGCCATGATTCGAACCTGAAGCCTGTGGTACCAAAGGCCAGAGCACTAGCCATTTTGTCACTAGGCTATAGTGAGACTTGTCGGGATCTTTCCAGGTTTTTACTATACGGCGTGTTTCCAATAAGGTTCACGTTCCCACATTAGTCTTCTAATTTCTGGTATCAATAACTCCAACGGACACCATCTGCAGAATCGAACCCAAGCTCTCCCCCCTCTGCTTGTTTAGGTCACCATCGGTACATGAGTAAGGGTTGTGCAACATTTTGTTTGTTAAAAAAGTGTGTTCTCGACCTAACACCGCTTTAAGTACGACTGATGGTGATAAAATGAGCTGGACATGCTGTATGTTGTGTGTAGTGAATTACTACTGTGCCCGAAAAGTAAGACCAATTATTTATTTTTCAAAAACTCTTTATTTCTTCTTCTAAATTTATTTCATCGCCTTAAAATAATTCCCTCCGGACACAATGCACTTAGGCCGACATTTTTTCCCAATCCTCAACGCATGCTGAAAAGGCATCGGCAGGGAGGGCCTTCAAAACGTCGAAGCTCTTCAATCGACTCAAAACGGTGTCCCTGGAATCGTCTTTTGAATTTACGGAATAGCCAGAAGTAGCACGATGCTAAATCAGCTTAATGCGATATGTATGGAACGATGTGGGTTTCATGTTTGGAGAAAAAGTCCGGAAGACTTAATGCAGTGCGACCCGGCGCATTCAGTGTCTTGGGTACCAATCCAGATATGACGCGTTTGAGGCCCAAAATATATTTTAAAATGAATTTTTTTGAAATTCCAATATCATCAGCAAGCTCTCTGATTGCAAACCGACGGCTTGTAAGCACCCAATCTATAAATTTTGGACGTCAGCTCCGTCGGTTGAGGTGAAGTGTCGACCCGAGGCTCTTTGTCTTGAACGCTTTTTCTGCCTTTTTTTGAACTGTTTATACCACTTGTAAACATTTATTTTCGATATAGGAGTACTCACTGAATGCCTACTGCAACGTTCTATACGTTACCGCAAACAAACTTTAACGCAAGCTCTTGCTCAATGAATGCAGACATTTCAAAATCGCCGAAATCACTTCTATCGTCTTACAAAGCCAAGCATCACTCAAGCACTCATGAATACATTGACGTGAAATATCCCACATATGTCAAGGACAGTGCCAGCAACCTTAAAAAGAAAAAAAAAAAAACAAGTAATATAAAAAAAAACTTTTAAGTCAATTTCTACTTTTTTTTTCACAATATTGTAGTAAGTGCTTTATAAATAATTTTCATTCATTTTTTAAGTTTATCTGGCTCCATCTATGGGTAGATACATACAACTTAAATCTAAAAGAAAACTACAACATTACTCAATATTCTCATTTTGTTTTTTTTTTTTTTAGATGGACAAATCTGGCTTCGATAATCCCTTGAAAGAGAATGAAAGTTGTGTTTCAGCCGATAACTTTGGTACGTTTTGTTGAGAAGAAACAATAGCGATGAGGACAAGTAGAAGTAAAAATTCGGAAAGAAAACTGTTCAATCTGTTCGATTATCTCTCGTGCCCTTTGATTACTTGATCTCTGTGCATTGTGGTCGATCACACTCTCAATCTGAGAAAAAAAAAACAAGAAATATAAAAAAAAAAAAAAAAAAATTTAAAGTCAATTCCTATTTTTTTTCACTCTATTGCAGAAAGTCCTTTTAAAATAACTTTCATTCATTTTCTTTCAAGTTTATCTGACGCCATCTATGGGTAGACACATTCAACTTAAATCTAAAAAAAAAAAAAACTAAAATGAATTAATATTTGAAAAACTGTATTCACATCAGTGTCATCCACTGCAAGTTCAAAAAAATGTATTTGAACTGGAGTGGAGGAATAAAAGTATTTTATGAACGATTGGAAATTTAAACAAGATATATATAGAGAGAGTGTGAGCTAATAGAAGGAATTGAAAAAAAAAAGACGCAGAAGCCATCTTCAAGCACAACATTTTGTTTGAAGGAGGTCTCAGCCGAGAACCATTTGGAGGAGAATAATTTTTTTCCCCTGGCGCTACTCTGAGGAGAGGTTTTTCACCCAAGTGTGCAGTCAGAGGGACGAAAATAGCGGCGCCAGCATTGGACAGGGATACACATTCCACGGAACTTCTTTCCGCAAATTCACTTTTATTCATGTCAGCAGTATGTCCATGATGTAGTAGTATGTCCATCATATACTTTACTGCATGATACTACTACATTATGCAGTAGTGTCCATGATGTAGTATGTATGTCCATGACATACTTTACTGCATGATACTGTTACATCATGCAGTAGCGTCCATGATGTAGTATGTATGTCAATGATGTAGCAGTATGCCCATGATATAGCAGCATGTCCATGATGTAGCAGTATGTCCATGATGTAGTATGTATGTTAATAATGTAGCAGTATGCCCATGATATAGTAGCATGTCCATGATGTAGCAGTATGTCCTTTACTGCATCTAAAGGGGCCTTGTCGAGTGGCCAGCGCTCTGGCGCTCGGTACCACACGTTTCGGGTTCGAGTCCCGGCAGTGCCATGGATGCTTGTAGTGGTGCGGAATCCACTTTAAACCGTAGGTCCCGGTCTCCTATGACTGTAAGAAGCGTCACGGAGCAAAAGTCAGACTTCTACTTACGGGTGCTCCATCACACTAGAAGCTGCCCCTTTCCCCTCCATCCATGACTGTTTAAAAATCCGACTCTGTTATAAAATTAGTTTGTATTTTAGAAATGGAAGTTAAATGACCGCCCTCCCCCTTTTTTTTTTTTTATTGTTGTTGTTGTAAAAAAATATTTTGTTATGAAAAGACTGTCTTTATAGATATGAGTTTCAACAAAAGTCATTGATTTTTTTTTTTTTTTTTTTCAATGCAGCTGGCAAACAGACATGGACGTCTTAGATGCCTTAAGGTAAACGCTACACAGACGTTACTAACTTTGCAGTACCCAGGGTGCGCGTGTCACTTGAAGATAAGCCACGGACGCGGAGTCACAATGCCCCCGCAACGCTCTACGATCCTATCAGACCGGGACCTACGGTTTAAAGTGGATTCCGAACCACTACAAACATCCATGGCACCGCCGGGACTCGTACCCGAAACCTGTGGTACCGAGCTCCAGAGCACTAGCCACTCGGGCCCAAGTCGTTGAATTCATTTCACGCATTCTTTAAATCCATTAGTAAAGATCATAATACATAAAAGTACGGAAAGGGGTCAGAAATTTTTTTTGTCTCACTCTCCACTCCTACTTTTCTCTGAGGGAATTTTTGTAATTGGAATATTATTTTAAAGTTCTTCTCTTTTTAGATTTATGAGATTGGATAAGACTTAAAATCATTCGATTCGATCCACAAGGCAATTTTATTATTTCAATAATCTTTTTCTGCTGTTCTCTTTAGCAGAAATCAGTGTTATACTTTAAAAATATATTTAAATGGGTTCGTTTTAAGTTGACGAAAAAATAAAAAAAAAAGAAGGAATTCTAGAATCTTGCTACAATTAAATCTTCGCCGTAAATAGAGCAGAATCTTTTGTTTAATGACTCTAATTGTAGATTGACACGGAGATCCTTGGCCGCGTAGCGTCCACTAGCTCCTTCATTGTAAAATGTTGAAACATAGCGGTGGTCTCATGCCCTTCGAGTTAATAAGTAAAATAGATAATTAAATGTCCCTTTTTTAAAAAGAGAATTATTTATTTAATAAAATTATAAAATGGAGAATAACAAACATTTCAAAAGTGTAGATGTTGATGAAATCAGTTGCATGTAATCAAAAAATAAAACAGAATGAACAAAGGTCAAATTAGGAGAAAAAAATAGCTTAGGAGAAAAGCGAACTTTTTTCATCTAGCCAGTTGTAAGGAGTTAATTTAAAATATTTAGCTTAGGTGAAAAGTGAACTTTTTTTCATCTAGGCAGTTGTATTAATTAAAAATATTTAGAACAGTGCGAGGCCTTTTGCTATGTTTGCGGGAAGAAATATCATAATCGTAATTTCGTAGGATATTTAATACGGGGTTATTGATGTTTCGCATATCATTATAGAATTGAGTAGAAATTTTGTGAACAAATTGTCTTAAACTTGGAATCGAGAGAGCTCGTCTAATATCGTCATTACAAAAGTACCAGGGTGAATTCGTTAACATTCTGAGAGTTTTGTTCTCAAGCCTTTGAATAATTTCAAAATTTGTACGTGCGACAGAACCCCAAACTGGGCTTGCATAATCTAATACTGGACGATAAACGAGTATTTAACCATTCGACCATTTTGCCCCCTTTGTTTAATGACTAAGGAAAGGTTCTTTTCAAAGCAAAGTTTTACAGGAAGAGAAATTATCGTCTGTCTCTCAAAATTAAAGTTCTTAGATATTTATTCGAGATAAAAATAATTTGATAAAAGTTCGTTAAATGTATATTTTCTAAAAATGTTTCATAAATATGAAATTTTTTTGTTTGTTTGTTTTATTTATTGCAGTCTACGCTAATGCTTTCAAAATAAGCTGGTAACTCTGTTGAAACAAACGATCTACTTTCTTGGGCTATTTTTTTTCTTCTCTAAAAAATCGGCGGCTCTATTTCCTCTTGGCAATCTTTGGCGACGCTCAGTTGCAGATGAGACCAAGTTGCTTTTAATTTGGCGTGAAAATGTAGTAGTGAGGATGGAAAGTGGATGTAGGGTTCCTTTTTAATACGCTTTTATTAGTTTCACCTGTATGTTTGTTTGTAACTGACTTTTTGGGTTCGATTTTTGCCCTACTTTAAGCGATCAGATTTAATTTAAACGTTGCAGACTTATCAAGGACCGACGACACTAAAATATTTTGATAAGTTTATTATCTCATCGTGATTGGGATCGCCGGGAGGAGTGATTTTATTTTAACCTATGAAGAGCAATTTTAACCCATGTAGAATGAAAGTACCTAAGACATTCAAACCCACGTGGGACAGCGGCACAACGGATAACGCGCCTGACTACGGATCAGGAGATTCCCTGTTCGAATCTTGGCTGGCTCGACCTATTCGCATTTAGCCGTTGTTTTACTCACAATTAAATTATTGTAAAAACTATAGTTCCAGTCCTCCGTACCGGGACCTCATTTAAATATTATAGTTTAAAAACACGCTTTTAGAGTTAATCAAATTAAAAGTAAAAAATGATTGTTAACGTGAGAATAAAATGACTGACGAGAAAATGAATGTCACTGTTCTAAAAGCTTGGGGTGCTCGATATCGATCGTTATAATCTTTCATTAGTTTCATTCCGAAATGCAGAGTTAGTTTAAAAATGTCATTTAAAGTACCCCAGGCTTTTAGAACAGTCATTTTATTCTTATATTAACAATTATTTTTTACTTTTTAATTTGATTATCTCTAAAAACATGTTTTATGTTTTACTATAATTTATTTATTTACTGTAACGTGTTTAATTTAATTTAATTAGAAAATAAGTAAAAATAAAAATCTATTAATATTATGTTCTCCGAAATTTTTTTTTCTTTAAGAGCATTATTATTTCCCCCAACCTTTAAAGAAGTGATCATCTTTCTTCAATTTTTGTTTATGGTTAGCGCTCTGGCCTTTGGTACTACAGGTTTCAGCTGCGAATCCTGGCGGTGGCATGGATGTTTGTGATTCGGAATCCACTTTAAACTGTAGGCCCCGGTATGTTTAGACCTCATGCCAAAACCAAACCAATTTTTATTTAAAAACGAATTTTTGTGCAAAGTGTATAAAAAATCGTATTAAGTAAAAATGTCGCTACTTGTCATGCGGCAGTTCTATTGTTCTGTGATAGCACTCGTGAGTTGTTGACTGCATGCATTATGAGAAGAATAAAAATACTACACATTTTTGCATGTGGTCATTCATCACTAGAAAGACAAATATACAGCACATTTAGCGTTTCCCAGGATTCCTATTATACTGCATCAATAATTTGGGGGATGGCGCACCTTTCCTTCGAGCCCAATGGAAGAACATTCTAGCCTACGGATCTAAAGTGTTCATCCACGACGTACCCACGGGAACTCTTGGTACGACATCGCTTGTCGGGTTTCGAGCCATGCACAATTAGTTCAGAAATCGATTCCTGTTCGCCTGTCTATGGCCATATAAAACAGAAAATGGACAAGTGTGTTGACATTCCTTAATGCCGTTGTATGTCAGCATAGATATTCTACTGGTATCAAATGTCCCCCTCTCCATTTGATACCAGTTACAGGGGACAGTTACCTTAAGAAATAAATTTATGTGCTCACCCTGGGTAACGCTGAATCTGCCACGCAGGTGACACCGCATCGAGTGCCTGACATTCAAAAGAAAAGCACTTGTGCCATTCGAGAATTGTATACATCAAAAACAAGCGACATGTTTCCTTGGTGTCTTTATCAGCGTCCTCTATAGTGAGATATCTGAACTGTTTTCTGCCGTCACCTAATAGATCATAACGCTTAATACGATCATTCAGAATCAGTTTTTTTTTTTTTTTTTAAATCATGTTGAGGTTGTCTAGAACATTCAACGCTTTTATTAGATGGATTGAAGAAAATGTCTTAATAACTGGAACTTTTTAATTATTTGTTTGGCTGCGGAAAAAGTGTCGAAGGAGCTGCAATATCTATAAAATAGATTCACAAGAAAAATACTTTTTTTCTATTATTATTCCGAAATAATAAATGTTGAGCTGCAGAACAAAGTTAAACTTCGACAGTTTATTGAAACTGTTCTGTTTTCTTTGCATTATTGAAAGAAATGCGTCCACGGAACTCTCTGCAGATCACAAGTTCAATAAATAAAAAAATTAAATGTTATTACTTAGTAAAAAAGTCATAATACTATTTTAAACGATTTAATGTTAACCTCACAACTTTAAGAAGCCACTCATCACGGACTTCAGCTGCCCTAGGAAGTTGACATCAGTCATTAGCAGATTCAGAACTAATCATTACAGAGGGATGAAGATTCTCCCAGACAAGACCAGGGAATACATCCCCTGCAGAAATTGCCCCAACCTAAGCACATTCTAGAGTGCCCAGCACTCACTCCCCATGTTCTGTAATTGGGTGGAGTGCCAATCGAGGCCAATTTAAGAGAAGTCCTGTAGAGTGAAGCGGCGCCATTGCTAGCGGAAGACTTTTGAATTGATGTGACTTTCATAATATTATTTTAAATCCATGGACATGACAACAACAACAACAAACGATTTAATTATCATTTGAAATTTGCTTACGATTGTCAAGTTTCCGAAACGTGTTGTGTCATCAGCGGACCTTCAAAATTAAAAATAATTTCTATTTCTCAAAATCTTGACAGTGAATCTTGGAGTTCATTAGCCCATTCAATTGTACCCTTCCTATAATACCACCCATAGAAAAAAACAGTGACCGCTTTAGCAGCAAACCAAGTAGGTGTTAGAGACTTCTCTCCCCATGAAATGTAACCTGATGGCCAATTGGCTAGTGCTCTGGCCTATGGTACCACAGGTTTCAGGTTCGAATCCTGACGGTGCCATGGATGTTTGTTGGTGGTTCGGAATCCACGTTAAACTGTTGGTCCCGGTCTGTTTAGCCCTCATGTGCACAAAAGTACCGTAGAGCGACAAATCAATCTCTCACCACGAAAGCTTATCGTGGAAGAAGGTCTTATAAAAGTTATTCTATTATAAAGAGCAAATAAGATTTAAGGTTTTAATCAATTACAGCATCTTTGTACTTAAAATGTATACTTTTCTTTTGCTTTTTGTCAGCTGTTATAATACTTAGGTAACTGTTCATGAGGGTGCTAATTTTTTTTTTTTTGGGGGGGATATACAGTAGAACCTCTGTAAGTCGAACTTCTAGGTAGACGCCAAATAATTTGAGTTATAGAGATTTCGACTTATGCGGATTTTGTAAGGAAATATTCGACTTGCAGAGGTTTAGATTCTTTCTAACTTATTTTGAGAACTATAATAAGAATAATTCATAGAATTGGTTATTCCTTTTTACTGTATACTCATACATTGTTTTCTATGAAACAATGACGTGCATTGTCGGCAAATCCTTAAAGTCGGTCACTTATTTTTCTTCGAGCTATAGAGGTAATTAGTTTCAAATGATCGAGTTGTAAAATCAAGCAATGCTAATGTTCGAGATACAGAGGTCCACTTTTTTTCGAGTTACGGAGGGAAAATATAAACCAAAACGGCTTGTAGGGATGGACTCATTATTTCGACTTATAAGGGGTTGAAATTTCGAGTCATGGAGGTTTGGGGGCTTGAAGGGATGGGAACAAAAAATGTTTCGAATTGTGGAGGTTTTCGACTTAAAGAAGTTCTACTGAATGTATTTTTGTAACCGAAAAACTCCTTTAAAATTGTAAAAATACTTTGTTTATGTAAAAGCTGTTTTTACAGATATACGAGTTCAATGAAAGTCATCGAATTTATTTCACACCTTCCTCAAAATTCTTTCGTATTTCATGAGTCGGGAGTTGCTATGGAATATTCGATTCAGGAGTCGGGAATCCCCCAAGATTCAGTCACCGCATTTCGTTAGTATGAATCGAAAACAGCAATGGACTGAGGGTATGGAGTGACAACAAAAATAATTCAAATTTTTAATCATTCAGACTTTATGTTTTTTGATATCAAAAGAGTAGTTAGATGGCAAATATAAATTCGCAATAATTTTTCTTCCGAAATTGTTTTGTGCCATGTAATGTCTGTCTAGCACTGTCCTCTCGAAATATCGATTCGACCGCTCGCGCCGTTAAACCACACAATCGGCGGTTGAACTCATCTTAATGTTTGTCTTCGAATTTCGATGTAGGAGGGTCTCTTAGAGCGGCATATTTGATTCGGTCGGATGGTTGTTTTCCCATAAAATACATTAATGAATATGTATTTTTGTTCTAATGCAGCTGGCAAACACTTAGACAATTGTCTTGGATGCCTTAAGGCAAGCGCTGCGCTGACGTTACTCACTTGGCACTGGCACTACAGAAGGTGCGTAGCTTGAAGATAAGCTAAGGTTGCGGAGTAAAGGCTCGTTCCCACCGAGGCGTTTAAGCGTGAAGCGTTGACCCATCACTAGCCTCACCACGTTCGCCTGAAAGCGGTTTGAAATTCACCGCTTCGAGTCGGCCCACTTTCAACTCGAAGCCGAACTTCACTAGGCGTAATGCTATTTCTGACGTTTCGCTGTGAAGGGGGCGAAACAAGTTTGTTGCCTGCCGCGTGAATCTTCGACGCCTCGGTGGGGAACGAGCCTTACGACTACCCCCCGCAACGCTCTACGATTACCCCGATTACCCCGCAACGCTCTACAGATGCGAGTACCATTACCATACAAAGCTCTACGATCCTGTTAGACCGGCACCTACGGTTTGAAGAGGATTCTGAACCATTACAACCTTCCATGGCACCACCGGGACTCGAACCCGAAACCTGTGGTACCGAGCTCCAGACTGCTAGCCCCTCCGACATGCACCCCTCACCCCCATTAATAATCATAACTGGTTATTTGTCTGAAAAAGAAATGGATGTTATTCGATTTTATCTCGGAAGAAATGAGCTCATTTAATGATGCACAGTGTCGTGATAACTAACGAAAGTGCTCGAATAATCACGGTCGCTTTCATTTAAATACCCTCGTTATTTCTTTCCGTGGAAGAGTCCATTCTTCTCCCATCTGTAATGAATTCGTAACGGTTTCATTGTTATTAAAAATCTATCGAATGAATGAAAAGAGGAAGGAAGTGACCTCCGAGCCGAAATATCGTGAACGCACAGTTATTGAGTGCATTCATTTTACGAATCACAATTTTCTTAATGTACTTAGGATGAGGCTCCTTCTCAAAATTTAAGGGGAGCGCTCTGGCCCTTGGTACCATAGCTTTCGGGTTCGTGTCCCGGTGGTGGTGCCATGGATGTTTGTAGTGGTTCGGAATCCACTTCAAACTGTAGGTCCCGGTCTGTTTAGCCCTCGTGTGCACAAGATGACAGTAGAGCGACAGACCAAATCAAATCTCAAAATTTAAAAATTCATCATACTGGGGGAAAAAAAAAAAAAACTTAAGTGTTTTAAGGAATATTTATCAATTAATCTTGCCTAGTCCATATTTAACCTTCGCTGGACTTGTATTCATACATCGTTATATTGCGAGACAAGGGCCTGATGGCCGAGTGGCTGGCGCTCGGTATGAATGGTTCGAGTTCGAATCCCGGTGGTGTCATGGATGTTTGTAAAGTGGTTGGGAATCCACTTAAAACCGTAGGTGCCGGTCTAACAGGATCGTAGAGCTTTGTATGGTAATGGTACTCGCATCTGTAGCTTATCTTCAAGCTACACGTGCCCTCTGGGTAGTGTTAAATGAGTAACAGTAGTGCAGCTTTTGCTTACGGCATAAACACTGTTTCTGTATTGCCAGTTGCATTAAAACAACAACATATTGTGAGACAAAGTATAAAAACCCGTGAAGTATCGGTATCTAACTAGGTGTTGCAACCTGATGGCCAATTGGCTACCGCTCTGGTAGTTGGTACCGAAGGCTTCAGGTTCGAATCCTGACGGTGGCATGGATGTTTGTTGGTGGTTCGAATCCACGTTAAATTGTAGGTCCCGGTCTATTTAGCCTAAAGTGTGCACAAAATGACCGTAGAGCGACAAATCAAATTAACTAGGTGTTACTCTATTTTTTTTTTGCACATTTCCCAGCGGGATGGTTAGGGAAAAAAAAAAAATTCATAAAAATTGTACGCGTACAATATATGCCATTCATCTGGTTTACAATATTTTTATGGATATAAAAAGCATATATTTACAATGAATCTTTTTTCAGAAAAGTATTATAGAAATAGATGGAACTCTCAATATCATACTTTTATAGGTCCATACTGTTGTTTGGTATATTCATTTTTGTCCTTTTTTTTTTAAAAGGTGTTTCTAGATTCTCTATCTTAATATATATAAAAATTCGAATATTCTTAGATGTATTTGTTCCATCCGCGTTAAAAAACAGGCGCTAGATATTTTCGAAATAAGAGATAAATTTACCTAAAATAATCCGGTTATTCAAAAAGAAAAAGTTAACTTAATTCCAGGTTCGATAAAAACATTACAAGTCTGCAACTCACTGATAAGAAAAAAAAAATAGAAGCCTTTCAATTGCGAAAGTAACAAGTGCACCTATTCTTGTTTCCCCCACTCTGGTGACGTCATGCATGATGTCATCCACCCAAGTGGCATGACGGATGTGGTGACGTCATACGGCTGGCGGGAAGTAAAGATTAACTTTTACTGGGCATGCCTGGTCGATGATATGTTTTTCATGCATGTCGATCTCATGTTTGGCGCCTTTTGTGGCAGTGAAATTTCTATAAACGACTTTCTAATCACTAGATGACGTAAACATTTATTCAGGCAACAAATGAGGACATCTAATTAATTTTCGAGATCGTACAAAGACTTGAAAATAAAATCCTACGTATGATTACAAATTCGTCTTGGTTTTTTCGAAATGAGGATGCTCTTCCCCCAATTTTTTAAACAATTTTATGTATAAAATTGCAAAAAATAAATTTATAATTCCATTCCAAATATTAATAATTTCTGTTTTGAATGATCTAAACAACTATGTTTACGACATTTCTGATTTTTAAAATCGCAAAAGACCTCGCTGTTCTGAATATTATTCATTAACGTTCCGATATCCTCCTTTCCGAATGACCAATCAGTTTCTCCACTGAGTCACAATTTCCCCCCAATCGTTTTTTGTTTGTTTCTATTTTTTATTACCTTCTTGAAATTATAATAATATAAAAACAATTATATATGCATACATTCTTTTATTAATTACTAAAATACGAATAATTAATAAGTTTTTTTTTTAAATAAATTAATAATATATAACTTATTCTATCTAATCAATGGGCATAAAGCTTAAGAAACTTCTCTCATTCACAAATCAGGAGATAGAAGTTGCTAAGCAGCTTAAGGTTCTCCGTCAATCTGGCAAATCGTCGTCGTCGACATATCACTAAAATGTAAATTGAAAGAATAACCTCTTCGGTGCAAGGAATGCAGATTTTATCACAATTAAAATAAAATAAGCATTGATATATATATTTTTAATCATAACAGCAACATACCTTTGCAAAAATGGTGTTATTTTAACAAAGAATTTTTCTAAAATACATGTTTCGAAACAACAACACTAAATGTAAATTGAAAGAATAACCTCTTCGGTGCAAGGAATGCAGATTTTATCACAATTAAAAAATAAACGTTGATAAATTTTTTTAATCATAACAGCAACATACCTTTGCAAAAATGCCATTTATTTTAAACAAAATTTTTCTAAAATACATGTTTCGAGACAATACCACAAAGACATTTCTGTCATTTAACCACATTTTAGAAAAAAAAAAAAAAATTGCAAGTCATCTTGTCATAATGACTACATATTTAAATATTTTTTTTAAATCTTATTTTTCATATAGTGTAAGTAGAAAATATTACTGATCATTAAAATGAGGATGTTGAGATATGAAAAGTTATATTTTCATTCTCAGGAAATTTTAGGTGAGAAACATGCAACTTACTCAGCTCTTAGAACATATGTGTCATTTATTAACAAAAATAAGATCCCACTACATAATGTCAACTGCATTAAAAAAAAATTCAGCCTTTTATGCAACATGTAACAGAACTTGTTATTGTACAATTTTTACTAACAAAATTCATGTTGCCATTTCTCTCTCTTTCTATTGTGCAGTAAATGAATTTTCTTAATTATAGAATATTTAAATATATTATTTGCTATATTTTTTATGTAGTGTAGATTGTAATAGAAGATATATTTAAGCTAAGTATTTGAGGAAATATAGTTTTTGATTTTTAGAAATGATATAGTATGAGTGTGAATTATTTGGTACAGACAAATCCACAGTCATTTAAGTGCCTGCATGGATAAGCGCCTATTTTACAAAATATTGGGAAGGGAAACTATAGGATTTTAAAAACTGATAAATGTTTAAAAGTATTTTTACTTTATAATAAACGAATGTCTTTTCTTTTTTTTTTAAGCATAACTCAGTTTAGATAAGTTAATATCTCTATGTTATTTCTTATACAATAATAATTTCTCTCTCTCTCTTATTTGTATATACATGTATGTAAGTTTATATATTTAATAACTAAAAATTGACAAGCGAAAATAACAATGGAGGGGGTCTCAATATATCATCTTTGAAAAATGCACATCTTTTTGATTTTTTTTTATTACCCTGAAAAAGTTGTGCTTTTGTGTATCACTTCACAACTGACACTTTTTTTGCCAGACGCGTTACTAGTGATCATTTGAAGCAGCACATATCAAAACATACCGAAATCAACTTGAAAGATAAGAACTATGTGGGTCCAAATTGCTGGAGCAGATTCATATAAACATTTCATCTTGTTGTTTTTCAAGGGAATGAAATACTTAAAGGAAGATGTAAACTTGGAAGTACTATGAATAAGGTGACCATGATAATGAAAGAATCTTAATGGTAGTAATGACTGCTAAAAGCGAGTTGGTGCATCAAGTAGTCATATAAGAGTTTTATCCTTGATAAGATTTTTGTAGAGGTTATCAAGAGTAGTGCTGATCGAATGATGGATTGCTAATTTAAGAACATCAGCAAAAATTCAGTATTGCATTGTAAAATGATGTTCCTCTGCAAGACATTCTACTCCCTGAAGTAACAAGAACTTGAGTGCTATTTTTTGTGGTCAAAAAAAAAAAAACTAGCATAATGTCCTAGAGCAGTCTATACTGAAAAGTATAACCATGATAGGTAAGTTCTTAATCAGTTTTAAGTCATAAGTTTTCCTCTGCCAAAGACATTCCTACTCCCTGAAGTAACAAGAACTCAAGAGTGCTATTTTTTTCCAAAAAATAATAATAATAATCTATCATAGTGTCCTAGAGCAGTCTGTACTGAAAAGTTTAAACCATGATAGAAAATTTTTTAAAAAAAAATCAAAGTTTTAAGTCATAAGTTTTCCCTCTGCCAAAGATATCTTACCCTTGAAGTACAAGAGAATGCCAAGGTTACTCTGGTAAAAAAAATCCAGTATAGTGTCCTAAAGTAACTACCGAAAAGTATGGGAACCTGACATAGAAAATTTCTGCAAGAAAATACAGCTTTTAAGCCGCAAGATTTCGGTGACCTCCTTATTTTGTTGTAATGGATTTGCAATGGCTGTCCTGTCATGTGTGTGTGTGCGCTTCATGCTTGAAGCCTCTCTCCTTCTTCTCCGGCAGAGGCAGGAGACGCTGGTGGCCGACTCAGAACGCCGAGATATCACAGAGCGGAGCAGTCCTCGTGATCGGCAACGACGGTGGGAGCACGCGCCACGGCAGCGGGCAGTCAGCCGCCTGGTACTGTGGTCCTCGCCCCGGCACAGGAAGGCGGTGCATTCTCTCTCTCTCTCTCTTTTCTGCTTTTGTCTCCTCTTCCTCTGTCAAGGTAAAACCAAATCACGTGCTCATTTCCATTCCAGAGCACATCCGCTTATTTTAACAAAAAAATTCTCTCCCACAATATTGGTCATCTATAATGGCTGGGCCACTAGAGGGTCTGGAAGTGGCCGCAGTGACGCTGCTGGGTGCCACAGGTTCCGGGTTCGAGTCCTGAGTGCGCCATGTATGGGCTCAGTAGTGTCTAGAACTCACTTTGTCGTGAGGCCCGGGTCTCCACACGGTAAGAGTGTCGAGCAGAAGTTTGACTTCCACCACGGTGCTCCATCAGAACAGAAGCTGCACTCCATCCTCCCAGAGGACACGGTCAACAAAACAATCATAAGTATAATCATATATACATATATATACATATTTTTAATTTAATATTAGTAAAAAATAACAAATTAATTAATTTAATTGGCAATCTTAATTCAATGTACCTATCAAAGTTTTAATTCGCTACAAACAAAGATATGGATTGAAAATAAGCATATATATATTGCAATACATTGAAAAGAATCAGTTTTTCAGTGCGCCTGGCGTGCCGAGGATTTAATTTAACAACAAAACAAAATATCGTTTCTACTTTCTATCAGTGAAGCTTTGTTCAGCCTTCGAAACCACTTTGGGTCGTATATCCTGGGCCCTATGACTGCAAGGAGGCCACATACAGAGCAGAAGCTGACTTCACCATGGGTGCTCCATCAAACAGTTCACCTCCATCCTCCTCCTCCATTATGGTCACTCACTAACAAACAACATTATCACCAGAGATGGAGAGTTGGGTAAAAATCTGACCTTTCTTTTATAAAATATTTTTATTTTGTAAAAATTTAGAAACAGAATGTTAAGAACCAAATCTAAATTGTACTCCATCAATAACCAATATGTCGAAAAATAGTAACTGCTTTAGTAGCTACCAAGCCAAAGGAGTAAAACTTTTCTCAGCACTGAGATTCATAAAAAAAGGTCTGGGTGCACCATGTGCATTTGTTAAAGCTTGGCATTTTATGGAGAAAAATCTGATGCATGTACTAATAAATACATTTTTGTGCTTAAATTATACCTATTTTCGTGCCGACTTGGTTGGCTTCACATTTTGCTTATTCATTAAAAATGTTATTTTACTATACATACATGGCCGCATAAGGTTATTTTTTAGAGTGCAAGTATACCTCTTTAACCGTAAATATTACACCTTAAATATAAAAAGCATTTTGTTATAAAAAAAACTGCTCTTTATGACATAAGAGCTCAATAAAAGTCTATGTAAATTTATTTCACAAATTCTTTTAAACTATAGTTAGATTAATAATAACAACCGCAAAAGACTCAGTCTAAATGAAATTCCTGGCCCACTCTTCCACCCCCCTGATTAACACTCGCCTATATTTCAGGAGGTGAGGCAAGCTGTTTTTAAGTTTATTGCTCTTGAGGTAGTGAGGGATTCTAATAGCTTTTAAAGTTTTGTTTGCATCCTTGAAATTTACCCAGATTTATTTTCTTTTACTTATTGTATTTGTAAATATATTTGAGACACCTTCTCCTTGTCCATTTTTTTTTTAT
>BPLR01017298.1:0-56408 GCA_021605095.1 Caerostris extrusa | reverse complement strand
TAAACATCTATTTCTATCTGAAGTTGATTAGAAATTATAAGAGCCATGAATCTTTATATAATAAACAAATAACTTTTTTTTTTTTTTTAATGCAGATGGCAAACACAGATAACTTGGTCTTTGAATTGCCACCAAGGCAAATGCTGCACACAGACGTACTCACTGTGCATTACCCAGGGGGGCGCGTGTAACGCGAAGATAAGCCACGGACGCGGAGTACCAATGCCCCGCAACGCTCTACGATCCCTATTAGACCGGGACCTACTTTTAAAATTGGATTCGAACCACTACAAACAACAAGCTACCGCCGGGACTCGAACCCGAAACCTGTGCTACCGAGCCAGACGCGCTAGCCACTCGGCCAGCTCAAGGCCCCATAAGCAAAATAAGCTACATTTGGTAAATACTTTTAAAATAAATGTTTTAACATATATCTTGATCTCATTATCAAATTTTCAATAATTTAGTCGAGTATTGTAGAATATTCATAAATGTTATGTGCTGTTGTTGTTTAATTCAGTTGACAATACAGATACAGTTACTCTTTATACTGTAAGCAGGGCTGCACCTCTGTTTTCATGTAGCACTACCCAGAAGAACGTGTAGCTTGAAGATAGGTTACGGGAAAGGGAGTAATGCTTACTGTGTTGATCCACATTCAAATGAAACGGATAGATTATCATTATTTTAATACGAATGTATTGTCTTGAACCATTTTCAAATAGGGCAGGGAGGGCTACCATGAATTCCGGGGTATTTTCCCAGAATATATTTGTTATTATGCAATACAATTTCTTAATACAACAATGGAAATTTCTCTTACAGTATTTAAAAAACAAATTTTGTCAAGGCTTACCAATCAAAATAAAAAACAAATTATATAATAGAGAAAATGGACAAAATCTCGAAATGATATGATATCTTAAGTATCAACCAACCTTTGATATTTTAATCTCGCATCTTGAAGAAGGAGCAACCACTTTCAAAAAAAAAAAAAAAAACACAAAAACTACCAACAATGAAGTTAATCCAACGTTGAAATTTTTGATCTAATTCAAATAGTTTCTGATATCCGAAAACCATCCGGAAATAATGTCGAATCGCAATTCTTAATTGTATTTACTCTACAAAGCGCAGAGAGAAAGTAAATTAAAGCCTTAAGCCAGTTTGCCTGGTTCAAGAATGACTCTGTAAAAAGATCCGTTGCATCGTGTATCAAATAAATCATCATGATAATTAGTTTCAGAGAACAATCATTATCTTAATTTAAATTGAAATGAGAATCTTACCAGAAACATTTTTAATAATGAGTATTTAAGTAATGGGCTAATAATTTCATTAGACAACAAGTATTATTAAGTTCATTTTGGTGTTGTAGGACTTAGTGAAAAGTACAAGATATAAATCTCTGTTAATTTTGTTGCTCAAATCTCTGCAAGAATTAATCAAATATTTCATTCCTTCTAATGAATGACTAATTAACGGACCGAGTTTTTTATTTCTAAAGATTTAATCCAAGAAAATGGATTTGATATCTTTAAATGTGACATTATTTGTCAAATAAAAATAAATAAATAAAGGTCAAGCTTTAATGATTTAATTTGTTTCTTTTTTTTTCTCACTTGTAGATTATTGAATAAGTAAAATTTAATTAAAGTCTCGTGTGATTATATTTGATTAATAATGTTCTTACAATAAAATGGGAAATTAGAAAAGCAATTATTTAATTGAAGTAATTAAAATACTGCCAAAAAAAATTGTGCATTGTGTTTGTTAGTTAAAATACAATACTGCATATTTAAAAATAACATAGGGGGAACATCTATTTGTAATCCAAGTTGATTAGAAATTATAACAATACATGAATCTTTATGTAACGAACAAAATAACTACATGCGTAAATACTTTAAAAAATGTTTTAACATAAATATTGATGCTTGTTATCAATTTTCAATAATTTATTCGAAATATTTTAGAATATTCATAAATATTATATGTTGTTGTTGTTCTAATGCAGCTGGAAATACAGAGATAGTTAAATTTTGTGTCATAAGCAAGGTCAGCACCATGGTTACTCATTCAGCACTACTCAGATGAGCACGTGTAGCTTGAAGATAGACTACAGATGCAGTAATGTATGTATTGAATCGCTTTCAAATAAAATGAATAATTGTTTTTCATTAATTCCTGGAGGAATTTTTTCCAGATTATATTTATTAATACGAAATGTCATTGAGTATAAAAATTGAAAATTTCTCTTAACGTATTTAAAAAACAAAAAATTTTGAGGACTATCAATGAATATCAAAAAAATTAAATAATAAAAAATGAACAAAAGTTTCGAAACTGATATGATATGATACCTTATGAAACAACCAACCTTTGATATTTTTAAACTTACATCAGGGAATAATATTTATAAAAACAAAAATTATCAACAATGAAGTTAATCAAACGTGGAAAATTTTTTTGATCTAATTCAAATAGTTGCCTGATATCGGAATTAGTTTCCGGAAATAATTTCGAATCGCAATTCTTAATTGTATTTACTCTATAAAGCGGAGAAAGTAAATTAAAGCCTTAAGCCAGTTTGCCTGGTTCAGAATAACTCTGTAAAAAGATCCGTTGCATCATGTATCAAATAAATCCTCATGATAATTAGTTTGGGAGAACAATCATTATCTTAATTTAAATTGAAATGAGAATCTTACCAGAAAGATTTTTAATCATGAGTGTTTAAGTAATGGGCTAATAATTTCATTAGACAACAAGTATTATTAAGTTCATTTGAAGTTGTAGAACTTACTGTATCCGTAGGTGCCACATATAAATCTTTGTTAGTTTTGTTGCTAACAATCTCCGTAGGAATTAATCTAAGTATTTCATTCCTTCTAATGAATGACTAATTAACGGACCAAGGATTTTTATTTCTAAAGATTTAATCAAGAAAATGGATTTGATATCTTTAAATGTGACATTATTTGTCGAATAAAAATAAATAAATAAAAGGGTCCAAAATGTTCAAGATGTAATGATTTAATTTGTTTTTTTTTTTATTTGTAGATTATTGAATAAGTAAAATTTAATGAAAGTCTCGTGCGCTTAATATTTGATTAAAAAGTTCTTTCAATAAAATGAGAATTAGAAAAGCAGTTATTTAATTGAAGGAATTAAAATACTGCTAGACAAATTGCACAATGAGTTTTTGTAAGAAATAAAACACTGCATGCTTAAAAATAATATCAGAAAACATCTATTTCTAACTTATGTTGATTAAAAGTTAAAATAATACATGGAATCTTACAAAATAAACAATTAAAAGTTTTTGTAAATACTTTTTCTAAAAAAAAAAAGTTTAAAATAAATATTGATGCACATTATCAAAATTGAACATTTCTATTATTCGAAATATAGATATATATATATATATAAATATCGGAATGTCAGAATATATCTATTCGAAAGATTTTTAGAATATTCATGAATAGTATATGTAATGAAGAATATTTTATGTGAAGAATTTTAAATTTATTCTACTGATTAATTTTTTTTTTTTTTACTTAATAATAATACATGCATATTGTATAATAAACAGCAATAAACTACCTTTGTAAATGTTTTTTTAAAAAATATTTTAACATAAATATTGATGCATATTATCAGAACTTCATTAATTTATTCGAAATATTTTAGAATATTCATGAATATTATATGTAATGAAAAGCATTTTATATGAAGAGTTTTAAATTGATTAATTTTTTACATAATAATAATAATAAATGCATCTTGTATAATTAACAGTAATAAATTACTTTTGTTGATACTTTTTTTTAAAAGGTTTTAAAATAAATATGGAGACATGTTATCAAAATTGAACATTTCTCTAATTTAGTCGAAATATTTTAGAATGTTCATGAATATTATATGTAATGAAGATTTTTTTTATGAAAAGTTTTAAATTTATTCAACTGATTAATGTTTTTAAATATTAATATATGCATCTTGTATGATAAACAGTAATAAACTACCTTTTAAAATGTTTTAATATAAATATTGATGCATGTTATCAAAATTGAACATTTCTCTAATTCAAATATCATAATAACAAAATATATATATATATATGTCATATAATAAATATATAAATATCGAATATATCTAATCGGAAGTATTTTTGAATGTTCATGAATAATAAATGTAATTAAAAAATTATGGGAAGAGTTTTAAATTTATTCTACTGATTAATTTCTTTTCGTAGTAATATACAACAGGATCAGTTTTTATTTACAATAAAACTTTCTAAAATTGTAAAATATAGAAATATCTTGTGAAGAAAAAAAATTATTAAAAAAATCAATTAATTTAAATTTTAAAAAATATTTATCAACATTTGTGACTGTCTGCCAAACATATTTTAAAATTTTGATTTGATAAATGGATAATGTATACTCAACTTTAATAATCGTTCGCAAATTAATTCCGATTTTTCGTAGTTTTGGAATAGTTTAAAATCAAAAGCAGTTCAGGTTTCCAGAAATATATTTATTAATGAAAATATTTATCTCAAAAGTTTTATATTTATTCTAATGATTAATTATTCTTTTTTTTTTTTGTGTAATAATATAAAACAGGAATCCAGAAAACTTATATAAAACAGGAATCAGGAAAACTTTCAAAAAATTAAGATATATAAATATCGTGTGAAAAGAAAGGTTATTTAAAAGATTTAAAAAAATTTATTTACATTTTTTAAAATTATTTATCAACGTATGTGGCTAACATATTTTAAAATTTTTGATATGATAAATAAATAATGCATGCTGGACTTTAACATGAATTTATGATCCGCAAATTTATTTCGTGTTTTCAAAGTTTTTGGAATAGTTTAAAATCAAAAACAATTCAAACTTCCTGAAAAATATTTATTTCTTGCTCGTCTATTTTATCTCGTGGGTGTGTCCCACCCACGTAGAATGTTCGATATTGTCGAATCTGTAACAAATCAGCTGCATCAGCTTAAAATGACCTCTCAAGGTCAGTTTCACGAGATTTGAAAACAAAATCATGCATAAATTGAAAGCTGGACATAAACTTTGGTCATAAATTGTTTAACATAATATGAATATATTCTTTTGAAAAATAGAATGTTTTTTTTTTTGTTAAAATTATTGATAGATGTCTGGTAATTTATATTAAAATAAATTTAAACGTTTAACTGATGTACGTATTTAATCATAACTATACAGGAATAAAGTATTACTAAACGTATTATTTTTAAATCTATTAGTAACTAATATATTTAAAAATTAGTTTGAAATGACCTCTCAAGGTCAGTTTCGCGACATTGAAAAACAAAATCACGTATTAACTGATAACAATACACAAACATGGGTCATACATTATTTAAAATAATTTTTTATTAATTTTTTTAATAGAGCATGATTTTCGTCGAAATTATTGATAGATGTCTAGTAATTTTTATTAAAATTAATACAAACATTTAACTGGTGTATGTTTTTCGTCATAACCTCAAATGAATAAATTTTTCTAAACATATGTTGTTTGGTTTTTTTTTTAAATCTAGTAGTAACTAATGTATTTAAATATGGTACTTTTTAATTAATTTTAAATTATTATATTTTACTGTGTTTAATATTTTCTTAAAACAGAAATAATATTAAAATACATGAAATGGATTTGCTAAATTTAAGATGCATATAATTTTTATAATATCGCTGACATTTTAACCTTTTTATTATTTCTTGACATGCAGAATTTTACCATTATATAACAAACACATTAATTTTACATTATGTTCTATCTAGTCGATGTAAATAATATTAAATAAAAGAGTTCTACTTCTGAAGTAGAAATTTATAGTCAGGTTTTTATGAATATTTTTGTGTTTCTTTTTTATTAGAATCATTATTTTTGCATGATTGTTATTTACATGATTCTATTATTTAAACTCTGTTAATAACTAATATATTTAAAAATCGTACATATTTAGCTAGTTTTAAAATAAAATATTATGACAACGTTTAGTATTTTCTTAAAAAGAGTAATAATCTCAAAATGTATGAAATGTGTTTGCAAAATTTGAGATACATATTAATTTTATAATATTTGTGACATTTTAGCGTTTATAATATTTATTGGCATGTAGAATTTTGTAGAATTAGAAGAATAAACATAGATGCCTTATTTTTACATTCCATTCTATCCAGACGATGTAAATATTATTAAATAATAGAGTCATATTTCTGAAATAGGAATTTATAGTATATTTTAGTTTTCAGGTTTTTATGAATATTTATTATGTGTCTTTTTATTAGCATCATTTTTTTTACAATGGCAACAATTCTTTCAGGTTATTTCTAACGGTACGTTTTCTGAAATATTTTTAAGCATTTGTTATTAGTTCAAATTAAATGCACTCTATACTGATTCATTAAAAGATAAATAATGATCAAATTTTTTTAATTTAAAATGATTTTGACAAAAAAAAATATAATATTAAAGAAAAGAGTTCTGTTTCTGAAGTAGGAGTTTGTGATACATTTTTTTCTTTAGTTTTTTTTTTATGAGTGTTTATTTATTATGTGTCTTTTTATTAGCATCATTATTTCGCAATGGCAACAATTATTTCAGGTTATATCTAATGATACATTTTTTTAAATATATTTATGCATTTGTCATTAGTTCAAATTAAAGGCATTATACACTAATCCTTTGAAAGGTAAATAATGATAAAATGTTAGTTTAAAATACATAAAATATGTTTGACAAAATTTGAAATATGGGTAAATCAATGACTTCTGAGAAATTTTTACCTTACAGATATTTCTCGCGCCCTACACGTTTGATAAGAAAAATAAATGAAATATTTTTTTATATTTTATTTCTTTAAAAAAAAAAATGAAACGTATAACAATGTTGAATTCAGTTTCTGAAATAATAGTTTCTAGTAGTAGTAGAAAGAGAATTGGGTTTTTTTAGATTTCTTATGAGTGTTTTTTTTTCTTTCTTTCTTGTTATTAGCATCATTATTTTACAAAAGTAACAATTCTTTCCGTTGCAAAGGTTAAAAAGTCTATCTTAAATAATACAAAGTTATATTTTTTTACTACAATTTTTCCATGCGTTTTAAGAATAGAGAATAGTCATATGAAATCACATTTTAATTAAATATATCTAAATAGCGTTTAAGTTAAACTGAAACCTTTTATATTCGGCCCTACAAAAATGTAAACTTCTAGAAATACAAAATAAATTGGTAAGATTCCGTCGCAATTTTATT
The DNA here is from genome assembly GCA_021605095.1 of Caerostris extrusa. NCBI lineage: Eukaryota > Metazoa > Arthropoda > Arachnida > Araneae > Araneidae > Caerostris > Caerostris extrusa. Next base: position 49,108 of record BPLR01017298.1, on the reverse strand, counting down.
ATGAGAGACCATCAAAGAATAGTCGTTGTTGTTGTCTTATTCGCTAAAGAGTACAAGAAAATCAAATATTGTGGTGCTCCCGAATAATATTGTCTAAATGATCCAGACAATGCCTGTTTGCTGCAATTGCCAGAAATCAAATACATGATGAGGAATGCATTCGATTTCAGGGTATTTGCCACATTTTTGGTATTTTTAAACGCCATCAGCAGAAATTTTCATATTTTTATAGTGCTTCATTTGACATTTAGTTCTATAATTTGGTGTATAGTTTTAATCTTAGAAGAAATTAATAGTTTGGATTTCGCCAAGGCATTTGCATCTGCAAGGGAAGTGGGAATGGAAATCTCATCCAGACTTCTGGCATTCTTCACCAAAGAATCTGCAATATCAATCAATTTCAAATCCCCTTGAGAAGGGATCTTATTGCAGGGTACACATTCGATGCAAGCAGTGGGTTTGTTCTAAAATGAGATATATTGTTCAAGATCATACTTGAAAATATTTGTTAAGCGCCTGTAAGACAGACCTTGAGTCAGTGAAGATGGTAATTCCATTGATTTCAAAAAACAGTTAACTAAAAAATTAACATTTTAAAACACGTGAAAAAAAAAAAAAGATTACAGTTCCAGGCTTTCAATCATTAGATATCAATGAAAATTACGTAGAAAAAATTAATTGAAAAATTGAAATTAAATTAAATTGAAAAAATATATAATAAGAATGTATTATTTTTAATTATGAAGTTTTCTTTCAAGGTAGTTACAATGTTGTAATTATATAAATATTTAACTTATGCCATTAACTATTTAGTTCCGCAATCTTTCTATATATATCCACTCAATATTCAAGAAAGAAGAGCCAATACAGAGGTCCCTGAATAATATGCCTTCATCTACATTAAATCCGGCAATTAATCACTCTAACCAGTTGTTCGTGATGTCCCCAAACAAGAAAAAAAATAACATGGTGTCAGTGCGAACCATCCCTTAACCTCCGGAAAAGTGGGCAAAAGTACACAGTGGGGTCTTTCCAGAGGAAGATCTGGGGGACGAAAGGGAGGGGAAGATATCAGCTGATTCTGCTGCATGCTGTCATTAATATTAATGATGCTACAACTGCTAAAAAAAAAAGAAATAATAAATTTAATGCTGAAGCTCTTATTTTTGTCCTCTAAGCTACTTTGCTGCATTCTTAACTCTAGATAATGTGCTTTGGATTTGATTTACTGGGTTAGAAAAGCAAAAAATTATATAAATGGCTAACCATTAATTATTATTATTACTATAATTATTTACCATTATTTAAAGGTTTATATAGCAGATGACCCTGAATAATACCCTCTCTAAAAATAAAAACGTTTAAAAATGTATTAATATATGGCACTGTAAGCGGCATAATGAAAGTGAATTAGGCTGCCAGTGATATTTTGAATCGAAATGACAACGTATTCGTAAGTCTGGATATTTTGTCATGAGTAGCACATTAAATGAACTGTAGTGCTCAATGTGCTTGATTGTTTCGACTTTTTGACTTTCAAGTCATTCAACAGTTGTGACACTATTTGTGGAAACCCATCCACCACGGCAAGGTCATACACAATTGGATGGGAAAAGTCAGTGGAATTTTAGAACCCTTTTGATGCCATACCGTTTCCCCCTTCTTCATGCATCTTCAGTTCAAATTTGAACTCCTTGTGCCGAGTGGTTTCTTTTTTACGGCATTTTGAAAGTAACATTTTAATTATAATCACCCTATATATTATGATGAATAAATTGTAATAAGAATGTTTTATTTTGACTATGAAACATTCTTTCAAGACATTTACAATGTTTTAATCTTGTAAATATTTAACTTTTTGCCCCTAACTATTCAGTTGAGCAAATTTTCTATATATACATCCTCTCACTATTCAAGAAAGAAGAGCCAATACAGAGGTCCCTGAATAATATTCATCTACATTAAATTCTGTCATTAATCACTCTAACCAGTTGTTCGCGATGTCCCCAAACAAAGAAAAAAAATAACATGGTGTCATTGCGAACCATCCCTTAACCTCCGGAAAAGTAGCCAAGAGTACACAGTGGGGTCTTTCCAGAGGAAGATCTGGGGTCGAAAGAGAAGAGAAGATATCGCTGATTCTGCTGCATGCTGTCATTAATATTAATGATGTGAAACTGCTAAGAAAAAAAAAGGTAATAAAGTTGATGCTGAAGCTTTTATTTTTGTCCTCTAAGCTTCATTACTGCATTCTTAAGTTCAGATAATGTGCCTCGGATTTGATTTACTGAGTCAGAAAGGCAAAAATTATAAAATGGCCCACTTGAATGAGGGATTTTTTTTTTTCTATGGATGGCGTCAAGATTTTTGAGAAGTTAATTACACACAAGAGTGAAATAGTCCTAAATTCGAACTGAAGGAGCAATATATCATTGAATTACATTAACATAATTCATTTATTTAACTTTTAATCATGATTTAATGCATAAAGTTATTTCTTTATTTTTTTTTAAACTACTGCATTGAGAAGATTAAAAATATAGTAAAATAAAAAATGTGATAATAACGCTATATTTTGCCTATAAAATCTCCTTTCCTGATAAATACAACTTTTGGCTTGGTGAATATTTTGACTTAGATTTTCAGTTATTCAGTTCTATACGTTTTCTTGACCACAATATATTCAGTAAATATATACCAATACAGATGTCCCTGAATAATACCATGGTCCACTTATATAAAGCTTTACCACTCTGTAAGTGTATAGAAACTGCTTAATAAAATATGTAAAAATAAAAAAAAGTATTAAGAATGTTTTATTTCGACTATGAAACATTCTTTCAAGATATTTACAATGTTGTAATCATGTAAATATTTAACTTATGCCCCTAAATATTCAGTTGCGCAAACTTTCTATATATATCCACTCAATATTCAAGAAAGAATAGACAATACAGATGTCCCTGAATAATATGCTTTCATCTACATTAAATTCAGCAATTAATCACCCTAACCAGTTGGTTGCAATGTCCCCAAACAAGAAGAAAAAAAAAAATAACATGGTGTCAGTGCGAGCCATCCCTTAACCTATGGAAAAGTGGGCAAAAGTACACAGTGGGGTCTTTTTAGAGGAGGTTCTGGGGGACGAAAGAGAGTGAAGATATCGCTGATTTTGCTGCATGCTGTCATTAATATTAATGATGGTGAAAGTGCTAAAAAAAAAAGGTAATAAATTTAATGCTGAAGCTCTTATTTTTGTCCTGTAAGCTTCATTGTTGCATTCTTAAGTCCAGATAATGTGCCTCGGGTTTGGTTTACTGTGTTAGAGAGACAAAATTATATAAATGGCCCACTTGAGTAAGGTTTTTTTTTCTATGGATGGCTTCAAGATTTCAGTGAAGTTAATTATACTTTACACAAGGAAGAATGAAATAGCCCTAAATTCAAACTGAAGAAGCAATATATCATTAAATTAAATTAAAATAATTCCATTATTTAGTTACATTAAATTATCATTGAAAGAACAATTTTACCACTTTATTTATTTAATTATATTTTTTAAAGTTTTTCAAAACTGCTACATGGAGTAAATTTGAAAGATAAGAAAATAGAAAAAAATTGTGATAATGATGCTTTATTTTACCTATGAAAAATCTCCTTTCCTAATAAATAGTTCTCTTGACTTTGACTTATATTTTTAATTATTCAGTTGTATAAGTTTTCTTAATCACAAAATACTCAGTAAAGATAAACCAGTACAGATGTTTCTGAATGATACCATGTCCAAAATTATGAAGCTTTATCATTAATTGACAATATATATATTTTTTTAATATGTTAAAATAAAATATATGTAATAAGAATGTTTTATTTTGACTGTGAAATTTTATTTCAAGATATTTACATTGTTTTAATTATGTAAATATTTAACTTATGCTCCTAACTATTCAGTTACGCAAGATTTCTATATATATCCACTCAATATTCTAGAATGAAAGAAGAGAAAACACAGATGTCCCTGAATAATATTCCTCCATCTACATTAAATCCAGCAATTAATCACTCTAACCAGTTGTTCGCGATGTCCCCAAACAAGAAGAAAAAAATAACATGGTGTCACTGCGAGCTATCCCTTTAACCTCCGGAAAAGTAGCCAAGAGTACACAGTGGGGTCTTTCCAGGGAAGTTCTGGGGGGACGAAAGAGAGGTGAAGATATCGCTGATTCTGCTGGATGCTGTCATTAATATTAATGAAAAAAAAAAAAAAAAAGGTAATAAATTTAATGCTGAAGCTCTTTTTTTTGTCTTCTAAGCTGTATTACTGCATTCTTAAGTCTAGATAATGTGCTTCGGATTTGATTTACTGGATTACAGAGACAAAAATTATATAAATGGTCCACTTGAATAGGGAATTTTTTTTTACGGAGGGCGTCAAGATTTCTGGGAAGTTAATTATATTTTACACAAGGGTTCAAAATAGCCTTAAGTTTGAGTTGAAGAAGCAATATATCAATAAATTAAATTAACATAATTCAGTTATTTAACTAGTTAAATTATAAATTTATTACTTTATTTTTAATTATATGTTTTTAAAAGTTTTTCAAAAGCATTACTTTGAGTAAATGAGTTTTTATGCTTTTTTTTTTGTCTCAATTTGAAAATCACACTAACGACCTCTATCATATTGTTGGAAATTTTACTAAGAAAAATTTTCTTGTCTGGCATGATAGGACTTGCGGTAGGTGCCACGTCTTCGAATACCAGATGTTTTTAGTGGTAAGGAATCGCTTTAAATTGGAGGTCACGGCCTAATATGATTGTAGAACGTTGGGGGTAGTTCTGATATCTCTACTCCGTAAATAGATAATATCTCCTGTCTTGAAATCTGCTAGTAGGTAGACGGCTTTGGCCCACCATATGGCTGTTGCACCAATGAAGAAGATGAAGAAGGATATGATACGAGATGTCTTTCTAGAGTTCATTATTTATAAATTTGGTTTATTACCATGTTTGAAAATGATGCTGTCCTGCCTAGAGGTACGTGCCCTGTCCAAAAAGTGAAGCTATCCAATAAAAATAATATTAAGAGTGATAATTTATTATTTAAAACAGATTAATCTCTTCGCAACTCGAGAAACTTTTTTTATTTCAAAAAAAAATTCATCTAAAATAAAAAGCTGATTTTCACGTGATTTTATTTATGCAATAATAGTGTTGTCATAATTCGGTATAACAGCAGAGTCAATAATAATAGAGTTGTCAAAGTTTGTAATGATAATGTTGTCAATATTTTTAATAATAGTGTTGTCATAAATTGCAATAATAGTGTTGTGAAACATTTTAATAATAGGGCTATCATAATTTTAATAATAATAGTGTCAATATTGATAGGGCCGTCAAAATTTGTAATAACGTTATTGTCGTAATAGCGTGATTATAATATGCTTATGAAACTTTCTCTGAAGAAAGTTACAATATTTTACCTTAAAAACTGAAGTTTTACTTATAACTATTAAGTTGAAAAAAATTTCGATTCTTAACCAAATTACGCACCGAAAATATAAGCCAATATAGATGTATCTTTAATATTACCACCTCTTTAAATGGAAAATGTTATCAATCAAGATTTCCGTTCAGTTAATTATACTTTACACATAAACAGCCCTAAATTCAAACTGATATTAAGCAATATATCATTAAATTAAATTAATATAATTCAAATATTCAACTACCTTAAATCATGATTTAATGAACAAATTTAGTGCTTAATTTTTTTTTAATTATATTTTTTAAGTTTTTCAAAAGTATTACAGTCAAGAAATGGGATTTATATATTTTTTTTTTTGCCTCAGTTTCAAAATCAGGCTAATAACTTCTACCAAATTGTTATCAATTTTACTGAGAAAAATTTATTTTGGTGTATATCATAGAATATGTCTTTTTTTAGAGGTCATCATCATCGGCGCAACAGCTGGGCGAAGGGCGTCTGAGTACTGGTGGACTTCGAGACAGGAGATATTTTTTTTACGTGGTACGGTTTGTTAGTCCTACGCTCAATGCTCTACTATTTTATTAGACTGGAACCTACGGTTTAAAGTCGATTCCGAACCACTACAAACATTAATGCACATTTTAAATTCTTTATCATTAATAATATTATTTATGCCTTGTAAAGTATTGAATAATGAATATATTTCATCATTTAACATAAATTAAAATAATATATGGCTAATATCATATAAAAGTACTGCAAATATACGAGGAAGAAAATAAATTTATATTATTTACCACAATATATCTATTTATGATTATACAGTTACAGTGTCATCTAATCAAAAAATCTAATTCGATTCGTTTAACAGCATTAATTTTAATCCATTTTTTTAAACTCTGCTTTATTTTTCGCTCCATTCTCAATTGTCCAAGTTGTTCCAATTATCTTCTATCTTCATCTTTATAATTTCTCAATTATCTACCCGATCTCAAATATCCATTCTGTAAGGCAGATAATCTTCTTTCTTGGAAACAATCATTTTTTCCACCTCATGTATAAATAAAGCGTAATTACTCTTAAGCACAATGTCGTTCATTTTAATGTTTATCCACATAATTTTCCTTTCATTTCAGATTAATAAACCAGTTTATTTTTTTTTGCTGTGACTAATAAACCTTCTTATAAAAACTACTGTAAAGAAGAGTTTTATTTCTCACGGAAAGACAGGTGTAGGGCGTTAATGGGCTATTAACAAAGTTATAGCATCGTAAATTCAGTCTAACTTTAATTTTTTTCTTTATTTTTATGCTTTATTAGGGGCCTGATGGACGAGTGACTAGCAGTCTGGTTCTCGGTACCACAGGTTTCGGGATCGACTCCCGCCGTTGCCATGGATGTTTGTATTGGTTCGAAATCCATTTTAAACCGTTGGTCCAGTCTTAATATAATTGTTGGCCCTATCCCGTAAAGAAGATAACATCTCCTGCCTAGAAATTTTCCAGTAGCAGAACGGCATTGGTACACCATGGGCCGGATTCATTATTGAAGAATAAGAAGAAGAAGAAGACATGTAAATACAAAAATCAAATTTTATGATCAAAAACATAATTGTTTTAAAACCTGAAAATTTATCATTTCTAAATTGTATTTTAAGGGCTTGAAGGGCCGAGTGGCTAGCGCTCTGGCGCTCGGTACCACAGATTTCGTTTTTGAGTACCGGCGGTGCCATGGATGTTTGTAGTGGTTCGGAATCCAGTTTAAACAGTAGGTCCCGGTCTAATAGGATCGTAGAGCGTTGCGGGGGCATTGTTACTCCGCGTCCGTGGCTTATCTTCAAGTTACACGTGCCCTCTGGGTAATGCAAAGTGAGAAACGTCTGTGCAGCGTTTGCCTTAAGGCATCTAAGACGTCCATGTCTGTTTGCCAGCTGCATTGGAAAAAAAAAATTGTATTTCAAACTCAAATACGAGGGTAAGGTTTAAATTTTCGGCCTGACAATGAAAGACTGCGACTCTTAGTTAAAAAATGATCTTATTTTTCTACATAATCCCCTTGACTTCAATACACTTGGTCCAACGTTTCTCCAACATCAGTATTCCGAGAACTTTTCACCTTACCCTCGTATTTCTAAATTATATTTCAAGCTCAAATATTTTTTAATTATATTTTAAACTCAAATATTTCTAAATTATATTTCAAGTTCAAATTTTTCTAAACTATGTATCAAACCTATTCAACAAATTATTTAGAATGCGCGATTTTCTTTAAAGGTATTATTTAAACAGACACATTGTGTAAAGACGTAATTAGCGTGCCTTAATTGCCGATTCCTCATGAATAAAACACAACCCCTTAATTGTTTGATTACCAAGATGCACCTAACATAATCTATATGATAATAAACCGGCTTTCTTTGATTTCTCGGCTCTTCGATTATTTAATTTATTTCCAAAAAACCGAGCCAGATTCCCGCGGGGAATTCAGTTCTTACCTTCACATTTACATCGGTAAAACATCGTTGCATGTACATCGGTAAAAGCAGAAAAATGTTATTTAAGATTTATTATGCAAATTTGTTTGTCGGTAACACTTATGTGCGCTGCTTAGGTTCAGCGGAAATCGAGACGATTGAGTTCTGTAATTGCATTTTTTTTTTAAAGAAAATGTTTTTGATTTGAAAAAATCACTATATGTTAAAAAAAAAAAAAAAGTTAATGATTGTAAACAGGAAAAATATCTCTTTTACAGAAATGAAACTGCTAGTATTCAACACTTTGGAATTGGAGTTTAAATTACTAATGTTGAATTGCATAATTTCATTATTTTTTATTGTTTTTATAATGGCATAAGCAAGAGCTGCACCACTGTTACTCATTTAATACTACTCAGGAGGTTCGTGTAGCTTGAAGATAGGTCACGGACGCAAAGTAACACTACCCCTGCAACGCTCTACGATCTTATTAGACGGACGTACATTGCCGGGACTCGAACCCTGTAGATCCGGGCAAATAGGATCGTAGAATGTTGCAGGGGTAGTGTGACTAGTAGCCCTATCTTCAAGCTGCATGTGTTCCTTGGGTAGTGCTCAATGAGTAACAGCGGTGCATCCCTTTTTACGGTATAAAGATGAACTGTCTTTGCGTTAACAGCTGTATTAGAACAACAACAAATAACATTTTTTAGCGCTACTCTACTGGATTTACATCCTGTATTTTTCTGCTGAGATATTTAATGATGTTCGATCACATAAGAGAATAGATTTATCATATTCGTTAAAAATTACTTACATGAAAAGAATATTTTATTAAAAAAAGCTTTTTTTAAAACCTCAAATATGTTTTCTTTGGAATTTGCCTTTAAAATAGCAGATGTGCAGCGGATTCAACTTTACGTAGAGGTAATTTTGAAAAGCCTGGCTTATAACACACTCACTTTCAGAAATAGCTTCGCAAGGGATGATATGTGAGGTTAAGTTTTATTAATTATTAATAATTAAATTATTGAATCAACTATTATTATTCGCTATTTATATACTTATATTATCCTATATTAGCCTATTATTATTATTCGCTATTTATATTTGTATATTTCTACTTTATAACTTATTATTATTCTCTATATTTTTATATTGCTCTTTATTAACCTATTAATATTATTCGCTATTTTTATTGTTATATTATCCTTTATTAACTTATTATTATTATTATTCGCTATTTATATATTTATGTTATCATTTATTAACTTATTATTATTATTAGCTGTTTATATTTTATGTTATCATTTATTAACTTATTATTATTATTCGCTGTTTATATTTTGTATTGTCTTTTAGTAACTTATTATTATTATTAGCTATTTATATTGTTATATTATCCTTTATTAACTTATTGTTATTATTTTTTATATTTTTATATTATCCTATATTAACTTATTATAATTATTATTATTCGCTATTTATATTTTTATGTTATCTTTTATTAACCTATTATTATTATTCGCTAGTTATATTTATATATTATTCAAATTCATGCTGTAAAAGTATCTTATTTACAACAATATTATTTAATATGTTTTAAAACTTAGGTAGATATTAAATACATATACGAACAATATATTTTTAATTAATTGTTTTGTTCGATCGCTTAATAAAATAGATTTCCAATGAACTCTCAGTTACTTTTATTTATTTATTCTTTTTATTTTCATGTGTATGTGTAGTTAAAAGATAAGACAGGACAAATACGTTTGGGAATCAAAGTTCTAGGCTTTGTATTAAAGATAATTAAAACTTGTTTAATGTTGTCCTTTTCCCTAGTGTGATCAAAAAGGTTTCAAAAAATGTGCCAAATTATCGGTACTTTACGTCGTCGTTAAGAGAAAGTTTGTGTCAAAATAAAGGAGTCTTAGCCTGAAAAGTGCCAGTCTTGGCACTTAATTACAGAGAATAAAATCTCACAAGAAGATACTTAAAATGAAATCGATTTCTTCTAAAATGAGTAACAGCTGTTTATATGGTGTCAATTTTTTCTTGAATCTGATTTAGTACAAAAAAATGTTATTTTATTTTATTTTAAATAATATTTAATTAAGATTATTTAAAAATATTATATTATATTATATAAAAATTTTATATTATTGTTTTAATAATTATTATTATTAAAATATAATTTTTTACACTTAATGTATTGAAAATAATAGCTCAAATTAAATCTAAAACAATTTTAAATTTTCTTATTTTGTAATTTATGTTCAATATTTCGATATTTTGTTCATAATTTACCTTTGAATGATAATTTAAATTATTTGACATATATAATTTATTACAAAAGAGATATGTACTAACAGATAAGAAAAATAACTTTTAAAACGAATATTTAAGAAAATTTTGACGCAGGTATATTTTTTAAGACAAGCAGAACACTTATATTACTTTTTAAATTTTCTAATATTGTATATATTTTCATAAAAATTTGACATTTTTGACAATTTATCGGTTGATACAAATGGAAACCAATGAAATAAAAGTTTCAAGTGATGTAATAAAATGATGTTGCTTGTTTTACTTTCTTGTGATGTTAAAGCTATGATTAATAAGCTAAATAATTATAACCAGAAATAATTTTAAAAATTATGTTTTAATTTAAAACTTGTTCCTCTTTTAATCAATACTTACTTCGATAATATAGGATGTATTTTATGAACATTATAACTATAAAGCTGAACATGTATTATCTATTTATTACTATATATGTGATTTTTTTTGATAAAAAAATTCAAATGATATACACCTTGAAACTTTCATATGATAAGAATTACACCTTAAATTATTCATATGGCATGATTTAAACCTTAAAATATTTATACGATATGATTTATTGCTAATATATATAGATATTACTATCAACATCAAAGATGGTCAAAAATAATTTTTGTTAAGTAGAATTAAAATTTTAAATTTATAAAATTTATTAAACTGACATATTGTTTTGTTCTTACTGATAATATATGATTGCGGATATTTTAGGAACATTATAATTAAAAAGATGAACATTAATTAATATATATAATTTTTATGATAAAACATTCATATACATACCTTAAAATATTCATATGATATGATTTATTCCATAGTTATATACATATATGTATATATACATATATATTATTATCAACATTATAGATGATTTAAATTACTTTTTTTTAACTTGAATTATCATTTCAATTTCATAAATTTTATTAAGCCGGCCTATTATTTTGGTTAAAACTAATGCATTTCCTTGTTTACTATATGTCTAGAAAAACTGCAAAGTCATTATAAAAACATCCAAAGGGTCATCACTCAACACACAGAACGCATTTGCAACAAAGAATTCCAATCCTATTTGCTGAGCCTTCTTTTATTATAATACGGGGGCGTCGTCCCGATAAACTTACAAAATAAAGGGACAATTCGTTCCATCTTTTCCTTTTTGCCTCCATAAATATGCAGGCTGCAAATAGTGCTAAGAGGGTCTCATTACTGAACTATCGTGACGCAAACCTTTCATCCGAAAGAAGCACTATCGCCAATATTGATGCTGCACCTAGGCACCAACACCCTTAAAGAAAGACTCCTTCGGGCTGTAGGGGAGAATCGTCTTTTCAAGGGACGGAAGTATTTTTTTTTTATATCTGTACAAAAACGATATTGCAGTTCTGCTTTAAGCTCCTTTCGTCCTTTTTTCCGTTCAATACTTTCATCCTTTTTTAACAGATGTTTTTCTTGAGGATAGAAATGTGGTTAAATAATATAAAATTTATGAAGAAATTTAAAACAAATGTAAATATTTATTTAATAAATTTATGAAAAAAGATGAAGAAATGTGGATAAATGTAGACTATTTTCCACCAAGGACCTGGATAAGTTATATGATTGCGGAGATTTTATGAATATTATACATAAATAGATGAACCTTTACTATTCATTTATTAATATATGCTATTTATTATGATAAAGCATCCACATGATGTACACCTTAAAATAATCATACGACATGATTCATATCTTAAAATATTCGTATGATATGATTTACAACTTAAATTACTTAATTGATTTACACCTTAATTATATATATATATATACACTCAAGAGCCAAAACATTAGGACCACCTGTCAATAACGAGTTGGCCCACCTTTGGCGCGCAACACAGCTTCAACCCGCCTTGGCATGGATTAATACCAGTTAAATACCACTTCCACCTGATCACGTGCCTTCCACGTCATCCAGGTGAGTTCATTGCAAAATGTAGGGGTGGTCATAATGTTTTGGCTCATGAGTGTATATATAAGAGTCTAAGTATAATTATTTTACCATCAACATTAAAGATGAAGTATAAAACCCGGTTTAACTTTATTGTAAACATCTCTCATCAACCCAGGTTTAAAGCAGTTGCCCTTTTCAGACTCCTGACGGGCCATGATTGTTTGACTAATCACCTTTTTTTTAATGAGAATATTTGAAAGCTCCAAATGCATGCTTAGCAATCTGAAAAATAACATGGATTCGTTATCTGAAAGATAACATGTAGGGTCGTTACTGGGAGGCTAGGGCCTTCATGGGCCAAACATGTCACTATGTGATTTGCTTCGTTACTCGTTGTTGTTGTTTTTATGTTCCTTGAGTTCTTTTTTATTTTATTGCTTATTATAACCTGTCATTGGAAATAAACATTAAAGATGAAGAGAAAAATACTATTTTGCTAACTAGAATTACCATTTTAAATTTATAAATTTTATTAAACTGTTATATTACACTCATGTCCATAAATTAAGGATAATTCAGAATCACACAGAAATTGAACTCTAAAATAAAAATTTCACCTGCAGAATTATCACACACATCTTGAAGAAGAATATGCAAATTACAGGAAACCACCAGATGGCGCGGATAGTACGTCACAATGACGAGAGTCTAAGAGAGGGGTATATAAGGAATGGTGGCAAAAAGTAAAACTGTTCACAAGCGCTTTAAAAGCCTTTCAATGCAATAACCGCATAGTTATGGCACAAAGGAAGCATTTGGATGATACTTTACGTGGTAAAATTATCGGACGACTGGAATGTCGACGTACCCAGCTGGAAGTATCCGAGGAACTTGAATGGCCCAGAGTGTCATCTCCAGGCTTTGGCAACGATTCCAAGATGATGGTAATGTGAGTAGATGTTACAGCACAGGTCGCCCCCGAGTTACAACGCCGAATGAGGACCGGTATTTAGCAGTTGCTGCCAAAAGAAACAGACGGAGTACAGCATCAGACCTGTCTCGTCAGCTCTCTTCATCTACCGGTACGACAGTTTCAAGGCAGACCGTGTACAGACGCTTAGGGCACATTGGTCTATATGCTCGTAGGCCTGTCAGATGTGTTCCACTTACCGCAACTGACTGTCGCCTGCGATTAACCTGGAGTAGAGAGCATGCATTGGGGACACCGCAACAGTTGTCTGGTGTGATGTTTTCCGACGGGTCCAGGTTTAGTTTGCAGTCTGATTCTCGCCGGACTTTCATATGAAGAGCGCCAGGTACCCGTTACCACCAAGAGAACACCATTGAACGACACCGTTACGGTGGTGCAGGAGGGCTCGTTTGGGGAGGAATTATTCTTGGTTCCAGAACTCACCTGTATGTTCAGAGTGTAACGATGACAGGCCACATCTATCTTGATGTCATTCTGGAATAACATGTACGTTTGTTTCGGGGCGCCATGGGTACTGAATTTCTGTTTATGGATGAGAACCCCCATCCTCACCGTGCAAACATTGTAGACGAATGCCTTCAATTGGATTGTATCACCCGTATGGATTGGCTAGCATACTCACCGGACTTGAATCCAATAGAGTATGTGTGGGATATGCTTGGCCGAAGAATTGCAGCCCGTCAATCCCCTCCCACCTGCCAACCGGAACTTCGGAGGGCATTGCTTGATGAGTGGTGTAATATTCCCCAAGATCAGATTGACAATTTGATACTCAGCATGCCTAGGCGTTGTAAGGCCTGTATTGCATCGTCCGGGGAGACATACTCCATATTAGCCATCATACTAACCATGTTATACTGTTTTTTGTAAATATGTTCTTTTTTTGAAATTTGCTCCAGGGAGTAAAAATCGCAATTTTTATTATGTCAAACATATAGCATCTTTTTTGCTCTTTACCTTTTTTTATAATAAATAGACTTTACAAATAAGTCAAATTTGTTTTGCTTCTGCCTCTTTCTTTGCCTGAACTTCATTATACTTAATTTATGGACATGAGTGAATTTGATTTCGCAAATGCATTTTCTTGTTTACATTTAGAAAAGGCAAAGCTATTATAAAAACCTGCAAAGGGTCATCACTCAACACACAGAATGCATTCGCAATAAAAGAATTCCAATTTGTTTGCTGAGCCTTCTTTTATTATAATACAGGGGCGTCGTCCCGATAAACGTACAAAATAAAGGGACATTCGTTCCATCTTTTCCTTTTTTTCCTCCATAAATATGCAGGCAGCAAATAGTGCTAAGAGGGTCTCATTGCTGAGCTATCGTGACGCAAACCTTTCATACGAAAGGAGCACCCTTCCAAAGATTGACGCTGCACCTATGCATCAACACCCTTAAAGAAAGACCCCGAGGGCGCTATAAGGGGAAGAAACGTCTGTTGAAGGGACCGAATTTTTTTTTTTTTTTTTTTTTTATTTGCGCACAAACGACATTGCAATTCTGCTTTTAGCTTCATTTGCTACTTTTTTTTTCTATACTTTCAACCTTTTTTTAACAGATGTTTTTCTTGAGGGTACAAATGTGGTTAAATATTAAGATATACTTTAAATAATGTGGATAAATTTATACTATTTTCCCCCTAGGACTCATTTTATGAGCATTATATTTAAAAAAATGAACATTTACTACCCATTTATTAATATATGTTATTTATTATGATAAAACATTTATACGATATACACATTAAAATAATTATAGGACATGATTCACATCTTAAAATATTCGTATGATATGATGTACAACATTTGTATAAAAAATATATATATAGGTATTTACCATATACGGTAGAACCTCTGTAAATCGAACTTCAAGGGAGACGCCACATAATTCGAGTTATAGAGTTTTCGCCTTACGCGGATTTTGTAAGGAAATATTCGACTTGAAGAGGTTTAGATTCTTTCTAACTTATTTTGAGTTAGAGAGTAAAATAAATAAAAATTCAAGTTACAGAGGTAATAAACATGTTAATTTGAAACTTAAAATTATATTATGTACTACAATAAAAAATCAAAATAATTCCGAAACAACCTTAAAATTAAAAACATTATGTATTAAAAAAGTCAGTTATTATTGTTATTATTATTATTTTTTTGCTTTAGACAGTATCGATCTTTCTCTATCTATAACATTATCTAAGCTATAAAGAGCAGAAAATTCTTTTTTCTTCACAGTTGCTATTTCATAGAATTGGTTATTCTATTCTTCCTGTTTCTATTCCTTGCGTTCTTTTTATTTTATTGCTTATTGTAGCCTGCCATTGGAAATAAACATTAAAGATGAAGTCAAAAATACTATTTTGCTAACTAGAATTACCATTTTAAATTTATAAATTTTATTAAACTGTTATATTATTTGATTTCGCAAAAGCATTTTCTTGTTTACATTTAGAAAAAGGCAAAGCTATTATAAAACCTGCAAAGGGTCATCACTCAACACACAGAATGCATTACCTATAAAAGAATTCCAATCCTGTTTGCTGAGCTTTCTGTTATTATAATACAGGGGCGTCGTCCCGATAAACGTACAAAATAAAGGGACATTCGTTCCATCTTTTCCCTTTTTGCCTCCATAAATATACAGGCTGCAAATAGTGCTAAGAGGTTCTCATTACTGAGCTATCGCGACGCCAGCAGACAGCAAACCTATCATCCGAAAAAGCACCATAGCAAATATTGACGCTGCACCTAGGTACCGACAAGGTACTGTAGGGGAGAATCGTCTTTTCAAGGGACGGAAATATTTTTTTTTTTTTTCTGCACAAGAACAATATTGCAGTTCTGCTTTTAGCTCCTTTTGTCCTTTTTTTTTTTTCCAGTACTTTCATCCTTTTTTAGCAGGTGTTTTTCTTCAGGGGTGAAGTGCGGTTAAATAATATGGATATAATAATTTAAATAATGCTATAAAAGCGTGTTTTTTAGTGTTTTTAAACTATAATATTTAAATGATATCCCCGTACGGAGCACTGGTTCCTACAATAATTTAATTGAGAGTAAAACAAAGGCTAAATGTGAATAGGTCGAGCCACCCAGGATTTGAACAGGGAATCTCTTAATCCGTAGTCAGGCACGTTATCCGTTGTGCCGCTGTCCCACCTAGGTTCGAATGTCTGAAAGATGTCTGTAGATGTTTCTTTGCAGCTTAAAGAGTGTGTATAGGGAGAAACAGTTCTCCAGGGGAAAAATGATCGCCGATGTGTGTTTTTAATCACTAATCCTGGCGATCTTAATCATGATGAGATAATAAACTTATCAAAATATTTTAGTATTGTCTGTCCTTGTTAAGTCTACAACGTTTAAATTAAATCGAATCGCTTAAAGTATGGCAAAATCGAGTCCAAAGAGTCAGTTACGTACATACAAGCATACATACAAACAAACAAACAAACATACAGGTGAAACTAATAAAAGCGTATTAAAAATACAAAATACATAGATAATGAAGCAAAATAATTTTAAAAATATATTTTTAATATCATGCATTTAATACTTTTCCAAAATATTCATAAAATCTTTGTCTTTAACTGAATATTGTATAACTATTTTAATATATAGTTAAAAATGAATATCTTCAAAAATTTATTACAATAAATATATTATTAATGAGAGATTTTCCATTTTCCCTGTGCTTATCTTAGAAAACAACATTAAATTTGTTTAAAAGCTATTTTCTGTTTATCTTTAACGAGAAAAATTGCTATGTCAACAATTATAAAAACCTCCCAAACCCATACTTTGGCAAACAAAAAGAATTCGCCATAAAGAATTCCAATCCTATTTGCTGAGCCTTCTTCTATTATAATACCCAAGCGTCGTCCCCATAAACGCATAAAATAAAAGGCCCGTCTTGTACCTTTTTGCCTCCATGAATATGCAGACTGCAAACAGTGCTAAGAGGATCTCATTACTGGAACTATCGTGAGGCCAAGCCTTCAATCCGAAAGAAGCACCCTTCTCAATATTGACGTTGCACACACGTGTCAACACCCTCAAAGAAGACCCCTTCCGGGCTATAAGGGGGGGATGGTCTTTTGAAAGGATGGAGCCACTTCTTTTTTCTGCGAAAAACTGATATTGCAATTCTGTCTTTAGCTGCTGCTGCCTTTTTCTCCTTTTTTTTCCATTCCTTTTCAGGGGATATGTTCTTGTAGAGAGAAATATGCGGATATGAATGGCTCGAGTATTTAAGTTATTAAAATAAATATATTGTAAATCTTTGGTGCATTTGCTGGTTTTACAAATAATTCATAATCCTGGTCAATTTGATCCCGAATTTTGAATTATTGTTCTGGTGTAAATAATTTATTACAATATAACTGTTAAATAATTCCTGAATTATAGGAAAAGAAATGACAAAACAATTACTTAACAATTAAACAATATTATAACAACAGTAATTAACAAAGAAAAAAAAGCGTGATTAAATATTTTACTTTATTTTAATGTCAATAAATTTTAAGTTCGAAAAATAAATATTATTTTAAATCATTAGTGCATTTACTGGTCTTCACAATATTAATACACAATCCTGTTCAATTTGATCTTTAATTTTGAATGATTTTTCTGGAGTCAAGAAATTGTTATTGCTATATAATTGTTAAGTAATTCCTAAATTATAGAAGAAAAAAATGACACAATAATTACTTAACAAATAAACAATATTATAACAATAAAAAAAAAAATTTTTTAAAGTTGGTTAAATTTTTTGGAAGTAATATATATTTTAATCTACTATTTCATTTGAGAGTTATCAATTTGCCAATTATTTTAATTGCAATTATTATCGTAACCTACATTTTCATTTTGTGAACATTGAACAATTTCTTAGCGTGTCTATGTAATAGATAGTATCAGATAGAAAAGCATATTAATGTAATTTTGCAATTTTAGAAATCATTATGTTTTTCTTCAAATTTTTGACAAAATATTACTAATAAGAAAGGTGTTGATTTTAATAAGTCATAATTCAGAATTGATTAAAAAATTAAATTTTCTTAAAAAAATATCCATAATTTTCTTACTTTGCTGTTTTTAAGTCATTATTTATGAGATTTCCAGTAATGTCATAAACAATGAGTTGATTTGTATCCTCTTCTAATTTATACGATAAATTACTTTCACTAAGAAATTAAAAATACACAGATATAATAGCAAAATAAAAAAAAAAAAACAGTATTATTAATATCATGTGCTGAATTTCCATATTAAGATTAATAATCAAATGCATTTTAGAACTATTCATAGAATTTTTGTCATCAATAGACAATTTTATAGTTATAAAGATGTAACTTAAAATAGATATCTTAATAAAATAAAAATATTGTAATAAATATATTAATAATATATTATAATTGGAATAAGATTTTCCATCTACCTATCTTAAAAACCAACATTGCATTTATTTAAAAAGAATTTTCTGTTTATGTTTGACAAGAAAACGGGCTAAGTCAACAATTATAAAAACCTCCCAAACGCATCCTTTTGCAAACAAAAAGAATTCGTCATAAAGAATTCAATCCTATTTGCTGAGCCTTCTTTTATTATAATACCCGGGCGTCGATCCCCATCAAAGAATAAAATAAAGGCAAATCTTGTACCTTTTGCCTCCATAAATAAGCAGGCAGCAAATAGTGTTAAGAGGGTCTCATTATTGGAACTATCGTAAGGCAAATCTTTCATCCGAAAGAAGCACCCTTCCAAATATTGACGTTGCACCCACGTATCGGCACCCTTAAAGAACCCCCCATCTGGGCTATAAGGGGGAGGATGATCTTTGAAAGGATGGAGCCCCCTTTTTATCTGGCACAAAAATGATATTGCAATTCTGCCTTTAGCTGCTGCTGCCATTTTTTCCCCATTCCTTTTAGGGGATGTGTTCTTGTAGAGAGAAATATGCGGATATGAATGGCTCGGGAATTATGGGTGTCTTGAATGTCCCCCGTGTGCATGGCTGACTTGATAGGCTTAGCTGATGATGAAAGAAGTTGTTTAGATTTGTTTTTCTACATCCAAAATGTTATTTTGGATATGGTTTCAAAAATAAATGTCACAAATGATAGTTCTTGTCAGTGTCAATAAATTCCTAAATTCGACAAAAAAAAATATTTTAAATCCCTGAATACATGTACTGGTTTTACAATGATAATTCACAATCCTGGTCCATTTGATCCCTAATTTCTAATTATTGTTCTTGAGTAAATTTGTTATATGATAGGAGTTGATATAAGTTGTTCGCATATTTTTCTTTCTACATTCAAAACATTTTGTTGGATATGGTTTTAAAAATAAAAATTACTGATGATAGTTCGCGTCAGTGTAAATAAATTTCTAGTGTCAAAAATATTTTTTTTTTTAAACATCGGTGCATTCACTGGTTTTTTACAATGTTAATTCTCAATTTGATCCCGAATTTCGAATTATTGTTCTTGAGTAAATAACTTATTATTACTTTAATAATTGTTGAATAATTCCCAAATTACAGAAGAAAAAATGACACAATAAATAACAATTAAACAAATTCAGTTCTAACACAAAATTAACAAATTAAACAAATTCTTCATTAAACAAATTTGTTATAACAACAATAACAATATCAAACAAAATATAACGCTGGTTATATGTTTTGGAAATAATATTTATTTTAATTTACTCTTTCATTTGCAAACTATCAATTTGCAAATTTTTTTATTGCAATTATTATCTTAATCTACACCTTTCATTTTGCGAACATTGAAAAATTTGTTAGCATGCCAATATAATATTAGATAGTAAAGATATTAGACAGTAAAGCCTGTCTATGTCATTTTGCAATTTTAGAAATTATTATATGTTTCTGAAATATTTGTGGGGAATATTACTGTTAAGAAAAATGTTGATTTCTAATAAGTCATAATTCAAAATGGAATAAAAAATTAATTTTCTTAAAAAATATCTATTATATGTCTTATTTTGCTGTTTTTATTGTAATTCTGATTTTTTTGCAATTTTTACAGTTTTTAAATTTGCTATTTTGAAAAAAAAGGTTTATTATTATTATTTTGCCGTTTTTCACTCATTATTTATGATATTTCTAGTATCGTTAAAAACAATGAGTTATATGTATTATCTACAAATTTACATGAAGAATTACTTTTACTGTAAATATTTAAAATACCATAGAAAATGCACAATAGCAAACAATCTTGTTAATATAATGCACTCAAATCTACATATTCAGATTTACAATCAAATATTTTTTACAAATATTTAAAAAAACTTTTGATCTTAACAGAAATGTATTGTCCTAAATGTATAGTTAATAGATATCTTAAAAATATTATTATAAATATTTATTACAATAAATACAATAATAATATATTATTAAAAAAAAATTGCCATTTTCCATTTGTGTATCTTAAAAAACGACATTACATTTAATTTAAAAACTGTTTTCTGTTTATTTTTGACAAGAAAAAGGCCTGAGTCCATAATTATAAAACCTTCCAAAACCCATCCTTTAGCAAACAAAATGAATTCGCAATAAAGAATTCCCAATCCTATTTGCTGAGCCTTCTTTTATTATAATACCGGGCGTCGTCCCCATAAACGCATAAAATAAAGGCCCATCTCGTACCTTTTTGCCTCCATAAATATGCAGGCAGCAAATATTGCTAAGAGGGCCTCATTACTGAACTACAGTAAGGCAAACCTTTCATCCGAAAGAAGCACCCTTCCAAATATTGACGCTGCACCCACGTGTCAACACCCTTTAAAGGAACACCCCCTCAGGGCTATAAGGGGGAGGATGGTCTTTTGGAAGGATGGATTCACTTTTTTTTCTGGCACAAAAATGATATTGCAATTCTGTCTTTAGCTCCTGCTGCTTCTTTTTTTCTTCTTCATTCCTTTTCAGCGGGTATGTTCTTGTAGAGAAAAATATGCAGATGTGAATGGCTTTGAAAATTATGGGTGTCTTTGAATATCCCTCGTGTGCATAGGCTTAGCTAGGGATGAAAAAACGTTGATGTAAGTTTTACACATATTTTGCTGTTGGATAAGGTTTTAAAAATAAAGAGATGTTAGTTCGTTTGAGTGTAAATAAATTCCAAGTGTCGACAAAAAATATATTTTAAATCCACCGTGCATTTATTGGATTTACAATGTTAATTCTCAATCGTAGTGAATCTTATAATGTTATAACTCTCAACTAATTTATATGAATGATTACTTTCCTATAAATTTTAAAATGCATAAATAATGAAGCAAAATACAACAACAATGTAGTTAATAATATGCAGTTAATAGACATATTAAGATTAATGTTTTTTTTTTTGTTTTATCGACATTTCTAGTCGAATTTATAAACAATGTAGATTTGTATTAATACAATTTATATGAAGAATTACTTATACTGTACAAATTTTAAATACATAGATAATTGAGTAAATAAAACAACAATGTTGTGAATATCATGTACTTAATCTATATTTTAAGATTAATAATCAAATACATTTAAGAAAAAGCATAAAATCTTTTTTAACAGAAAATTTTACTGCTATAAAGATGTAGTTAAATATAGAAATCTTGGAAAAATTATGATAAATATATTAATAATATATTATAATTAAAACAAGATTTTTCACTTTCCTTTTGTTTTCTTAAAAAACAACATTACATTTATTTAAAAACAATTTTCTGTTTATCTTTGACAAAAAAAAGGCTAAGTCAACAATTATAAAAACCTTCCCAAACGCATCCTTTAGCAAACAAAAAGAATTCACAATATAGTATTCCAATCTTATTTGCAGAGCCTTCTTTATTATAATACCCGGGCGTCGTCCCCATAAATGCACAAAATAAAGGCCCATCTCGTACCTTTTGCCTCCATAAATATGCAGGCAGCAAATAGAGCTAAGAGTGTCTCATTACTGGAACTACAGTAACGCAAACCCTTCATCCGAAAAAGCACCCTTTCAAATATTGGCGCTGAACCCACGTATCAACACCCTTTAAAGAAGACCCCCTCAGGGCTATAAGGGGGGGGGATGGTCTTTTGAACGGTTGGAGCCTCTTCTATTTTCTGGCACAAAAATATATTGCAATTCTGTCTTTAGCTCCTGCTGCCTTTTTTTTTTTCATTCCTTTTCAGTGGATATGTTCTTGTAGAGAGAAATATGCGGATGTGAATGGCTCGAGAATTATGGGTGTCTTGAATATCCCTCGTGTGCATGGCTGACTTGATAGGCTTAGCTGTTGATGAAAGAACGTTGATAGGAGTTGTTCGCATTTGTTTTTCTGCATCCAAAACGCTTTGTTGGATAAGGTTTTAAACATAAATGACATAGGTGATGCTTCGTTTTAGTGGCAATAAATTTCTAAGGTAGAAAAATTTGTATTTTTCAAATCCTAATTGCATTTACTGGTTTTTACAATGTTAATTCCCAATTCTGGTCATTTTCATCCTGAATTTTGAATTATTTTTCTGGTGTAAATAACTTGTTATTACTATATACTTGTTATATAATTCCTAAATTATAGGAGAAGAAATAACGCAACAATTACAAAACAATAAAACAATATTAAAAACAACATTAATTAACAAAGAAAAATAACGTTGATTAAATATTTTACTTTATTTTAGTCTCAATAAATTCTAAGTTTGAAAAATAAATATTATTTTAAATCAGTAGTGCATTTACTATTTTTACAATATTAATACACAAAACTTTTCCATTTGATCCCTTTAATTTGAATTAATTTTCTGGTGTAAATAACTTGTTATTACTATTTACTTGTTAAATAATTCCTCAATTATAGAAAAGAAATGAAACAACAATTACTTAACAATTAAACAATATTATAATAACAATAATCAGAAAGAAAAAAAAAATAAGATAAAATGTTTTGGACATAATATTTATTTTAATCTATTACATTTGTAAATTCTTAAATTATTTTAATTGAAATATTATCTTAACCTACACCTTTTATTTCTGGACATTAAAATTTGTTATATCATGTTTGTAAATAGCATTAGATATTTATATATTAGATAGTTAAGAAAATCAATTTTTCTTATTTTGAATTTTAGAAATTATTATATGTATCTAGATATGTTCTATTAATATTACTATTAACAGAGATGTTGATTTAACAATTCCTAATTTAGAATTAATTAAAAATTTTTTTTAAAAAATTTAAATTATTTTTTTATTTTGAAGCAAATACTGTAATTTGTTACGGTTTTTAATCTTTATTTTCAAAAAAATTTTATTATTTTTAAATTTTGGAGTTAAACCCATTATTTATGACACTATTTGGTAACATCAAAAACATTGATATTGTACAAATCAATAAATATAATTAAAAGTATCTTATTAAAATAAGATTTTCCATTTTTCATGTACTTATATTAAAAAACAGCCATTACATTTATTTAAAAACAACTTTATGTTTATCTTTGACAAGAAAAAGGGCTAAGTCAACAATTATAAAAACCTCCCAAAACCCATCCTTTAGCAAACAAAATGATTCGCAATAAAGTATTCCAATCCTATTTGCTGAGCCTTCTTTTATTATAATACCCGGGCGTCGTCCCCATAAACATATAAAATAAAGATCCATCTTGTACCTTTTTGCCTCCATAAATATGCAGGCAGCAAATAGTAGTAAGAGGGTCTTATTACTGGAACTATCGTGAGACAAACCTTTCATCCGAAAGAAGCACCCTTTCAAATATTGACGCTGCACCCACGTATCAACACCCCCAAAGAAAGACCCCTCCAGGGCTATTAGGAAAGTATGGTCTTTTGAAAGGATGGAGCCACTTCTTTTATTGGCACAAAAATGATATCGCAATTCTGTCTTTAGCTCCTGCTGCAGTCTTTTTTTTTTCCATTCCTTTTTAGAGGGATATGTTCTTGTAGAGAGAATATGCGGATAGGAGTGGCTCGAGAATTATGCGTGTCTTGAATATTCCTTGTTTGCATGGTTGACTTGATTGGCTTAGCTGGTGATGAAAGAACGTTGATATAAGTTTTTCGCATTTTTTTATTCCACGTCCGAAACGTTTTGTTGGATAAGGGTTTTAAAATAAAAGACACGGGTGATAGTTCGTTTTAGTGTCAATAAATTCCTAAACTCTACAAAAACACTATTTTAAATCATCTGTGCTTTTAGTGGTTTTTATAATGTTAATTCGCAATCTTGATCAATTTGATCCCTAATTTTGAATTATTGTTCTGGATTAAATAACTTAATATTACTATATAATGATTATATAATTCCTAAATTATAGGTGCAGAAATGACACAACAATTACTTAAGAATTAAACAATATTATAACAAAGAAAAATAACGTTGGTTAAATGTTTTGGAAATAATATTTATTTTAATCTTACTCTTTCATTTTCAAATTATCAATTTGTAAATTATTTTAATTGCAATTATTATCTTAACTAAATTGCCTTTATGCTAACATTGAAGAATTTGTTAGCTTGTCAATGTAATAGATAGTTTAAAAAAGTAACATATGCCAAATTTTTGCAAATTTAGAAATTGTTATAAATTTCTTAAATATTAGTGGGAATATTACTATTAAGAAAGAGGTTGATCTTAATAAGTCATCATTCAAAATCGATTACAAAATTAAATGTTCTTAAAAATATATTATTTTTCTTATTTTGCAGTTTTTATTGTAATTTTTTGCAGTTTCTGCCGCTTTTTAACTTTGCTGTTTTTAAAAATATATATATAATATTGTTTTCTTATTTTGCTGTTTTTAACTCATTATCTATGACATCTCTGGTAGGAAATGTTATAAATCATGAATTGCTTTGCATTCTCTATTAATTTTTTGTAACAAAAGAAAGATGTAGTTACTGTAACCACAAAATTTAAAAATATCTTTATTATAAAAAAAAAAAATACAATATCAAAATATTATTTTTTCCAATTTTCTTAAAAAAAAAATTACATTTATTTAAAAAAACAACTATCAGTTTAAGATCTTATAAAAACCTAAAATACTTTTTTAGAAATTTCAATAAAACTTTTTGCTGTTTTTTTCAACAAAAAGGTTTATAGCTATAAAGATATAGTTAAAAATTGATATCTTAAAAATATAATTAAATATATTTATTATAATGAATATATTAAAAATAAAATATATTAAAATAGGATTTTTCATTTTCTTTATCTTAAAAACATCATTACATTTATTTAAAAACAATTTTATCTGTTTATCTTTTAAAAGAAAAGGGATTAAGTCAACAATTATAAAAACCTCAAAACCCATCCTTTAGCAAACAAAAAGAATTCGCATTCCAATCCTATTTGCTGAGCCTTCTTCTATTATTCTTTAAATACCGGGTTTCATCCCCGGGCGTCGTTCAATAAATGCAAAAATAAAGGCCCATCTCGTACCTTTTTGCCTCCATAAATATGCAGGCAGCAAATATTGCTAAGAGGGTCTCATTACTGAAACTATCATAACCAAACCTTTCATCCGAAAGAAGCACCCTTTCAAATATTGACATCGCACCCTACGTATCAACACCCTTTAAAGGAAGACCCCCCTCAGGGCTATAAGGGGAGGATGGTCTTTTGGAAGGATGGATTCACTTTTTATCTGGCAGAAAAATGATATTGCAATTTTGTCTTTAGCCCTGCTGACTTCTTTTTTTTTTTTTTCTTCATTCCTTTTCAGCGGATATGTTCTTGTAGGGAGAAATATGCGGATGTGAATGGCTTGGAATTATGGGTGTCTTGAATATCCCTCGTGTGCATGGCTGACTTGATAAGCTTAGCTGGTGATGGAAGAACGTTGATATGAGTTGTTTGCATTTCTTTTCCTACAATGAAATCGTTTTGTTGGACACGGTTTTAAAATAAAAGGTGCATATGATAGTTCGTTTCAGCGTCAATAAATTCCTAAGCTAATTCGAAAAATTTGTATATTTTAAATCCTCAATACATTTACTGGTTTTACAATGTTAATTCACAATGCTGGTCCTTTTGATCCTGAATTTCGAATTATTGTTCTGGAGTAAATAACTTGTTATTACTATATTCTTGTGAAATAATTCCTAAAATACTGAAGAAAAAATGGCACAGTACATAACATTTGAACTACATTCTAACAGCAATAATAATAAAGAAATAATAACCTTTGTTAAATGTTCTGAGAGTAATATTTATTTTAATCTACTGTTATATATGCAAATAATCAATTTGCGAATTATTAGAACTGCAATTATTATCTTAACCTGCACCTTTAATTTTTTGCGAACATTTAATAATTTGTTGGCACTTCAATGTAATAGATAATATTTGATAGTGAAAATATGATAGATAGTAAAGCAAGTCAATGTAATTTTTGCAATTTTAGAAATTATTACTTGTTTGTTAAATATTCATGGGAATATTATTGTTAATAAAGACGTTGATTTTAATAAGTGAAAATTCGAATTGATTGAAAAGTTATATTTTCTTATAAAATATCTATCATTTTTCTTATTCCGTGGTTTTTAGCTCATTATGTATGACATTTCCAGTAATATCTTAAACAATGAGTTGGTTTTTGTATTCCATAAATTTATATTAAAATAATATATTGCAATTTATATTATTTTTACTATAGAAATTAAAAATGTATATCGATAATGAAGCTAACAAAAAGAAAAAAAAAATGTTAATATCATGTATCAGTCTGCATTTTAAGATTTATAAACAAATAATTTTTAAAAATTTTCATCAAATCTTTGTTCTTAACAGAAAACTTTATAATTATAAAGATGTAATTAGAAATAGATATCTTAAAAACTGTAATAAATACATTAATAACATACTATTAAATAAGATTTTCAATTTTCCATGTGCTTATCCCAAAAGACAGCATTACCTTTATTTAAAAACAATTTTCTGTTTATCTTCGATGAGAAAACTGACTGAATCAACAATTATAAAACATCCCAAACCCATCCTTTAGCAAACAAAAAAGAATTCTCAATAAAGAATTCCAATCCTATTTGCTGAGCCGTCTTTTTTATTATAATACCCGGGTGTCTGCCCCATAAACGCATAAAATAAAAGGCCCATCTTGTACATTTTTGCCTCATAAATATGCAGGCAGCAAATATTGCTAAGAGTGTCTCATTACTGGAACTACAGTAACAGCAAACCTTTCATCCGAAAGAAGCACCCTTCCAAATATTGACGCTGCACCCACGTACCAACACCCTCAAAGAAAGACCCCCTCAGGGCTGTAAGGGGGGGATGCTCTTTTGAAAGGTTGGAGCCACTTCTTTTTTCTGCGCAAAAAAATGATATTGCAATTCAGTCTTTAGCTCCTGCTGGCTTCTTTTCTTTCCATTCCTTTTCAACGGATATGTTCTTGTAGAGAGAAATATGCGGAGGTGAATGGCTCGAGAAATATGGGTGTCTTGAATATCCCTCGTGTGCATGGCTGACTTGATGGGCTTAGCTGGTAATGAAAGAGAGTTGATATGAGTTGTTCACATTTGTTTTTCTACATCCGAAACCCTTTGTTCGATAAGGTTTTAAAAGTAAAAGGCTGAGATGATATTTCGTATTAGCGTCAATAAATTCCTAAGCTCGACAAAAGTAATATTTTTAAATCTTCTGTAATTTTTGCAATGTTAATTCACGATTTGATCTTGAATTTTGAGTAAATTATTTAATCAAGAACATTAACTTGTTATTACTATTTACGTGTTAAATAATTCCTAAATTATAGGAGAAGAAATGATTCAACAGTTACTTAAAAATTAAACATTATTATAACTACAATTATAAAAAAATAACGTTGGTTAAATATTTTGGAAGTAATATTTTTTTAAATCTACTCGTTCATTTATGAAGGATCAAATTGCAAATTATTTTAATAGCATGTATTACATTAACCTACACCTTTCATTTTACGAACAGTGAAGAATTTGTGAGCATGTCAATGTAATATATAGTATTAGATAATAAAAACATATTAAATAGTTACGTAAATCAATCTAATTGTTGCAATTTCAGAAATTATTATATGTATCTAATATATTCGATGTAATATTACTACTAACACAGATGTTGACTTTAACAATTCCTAATTCAGAATTGATTAAAAAATTAGTTTTCTTAAAAAATATATATTATTTTTCTTATTTGTTATTTTTATTGCAATTCTGAATTATATACTTATTATTATACTTATTTTGCTGTTTTTACCTCATTATTTATGACATTTCTAAATTTCATAAACAAAATGTAGTTTTGTATTCTTTATTAATTTATATTAAGTATTACTTTTACAAAAAACAGTAATATACACAGACAATGAAGCAATAAAATAATTGTTAACATCATATACTTAATCTACATATTGATATTAATAATCAAATAATCTTTAGAAATATTCATAAAATCTTAAGCCTTAACAGAAAGGTTTATAGCTACAAAGAGATAGTTAAAGATCGATAACTTAAAAACATAATTTATATTTATTATAATAAATATATTATTAAAATAAGATTTTCCATTTTCCATATTAAAAAACAACATTACATTTATTTAAAAACAACTTTATGTTTATCTTTGACAAGGAAAATGTCTAAGTACACAATTATAAAAAAAACCCCATCCATTGCAAACAAAAAGAATTCGCAATAAAGAATTCCAATCCTATTTGCTGAGCCTTCTTTTATTATAATACCCGGGCGTCGTCCCCATAAAGGCCCATCTTGTACCTCTTTGCCTCCATAAATATGCAGGCAGCAAATATTGCTAAGAGGGTCTCATTACTGGAACTATCATAACGCAAACCTTTCATCCGAAAAAGCACCATTCCAAATATTGACACTGCATCCACGTACCAACACCCTCAAAGGAAGACCCCCCTCAAGGCTATAAGGGGGTGGGATGGTCTTTTGAAAGGATGGAGCAACTTCTTTTTCTGCGCAAAAATGATATTGCAATTCCGTCTTTAGCTGCTACTGACTTCTTTTTTTTTTCATTCCTTTTCAGCGGATGTGTTCTTGTGGAGAGAATTATGCGGATATGAATGGCTCGAGAATTACGGGCGTCTTGAATATCCCTCGTGTGCATGGCTGGCTTGATAGGCTTAGCTGGTGATGGAAGAACGTTGATATGAGTTGTTCACATTTGTTTTTCTACATCCAATACGTTTTGTTGGATAAGGTTTTAAACATAAATGACATAGATGATGCTTCGTTTTAGTGACAATAAATTTCTAAAAGTAGAAAAATTTGTATATTTCAAATCTCATTGCATTTACTGGTTTTACAATGTTAATTCCCAATTCTGGTCATTTTGTTCCTGAATTTTGAATTATTGTTCTGGAGTAAATAACTTGTTATTACTATATGCTTGTTATATTTTGAATTCCTAAATTATAGGAGAAGAAATAACGCAAGCATGTATTAATTACATAACAATAAAACAATATTAAAACAACAATAATAATTTACAAAGAAAAAATAACGTTGAATAAATATTTAACTTTATTTTAAGGTCAATAAATTATAAGTTCCAGAAAAATAAATATTATTTTATATCATTAGTGCATTTACTGGTTTTTACAATGTTAATACACAATCCTGGTCCATTTGATGTTTAATTTCAAATTATTGTTCTGGAGTAAATACCTTGCTATTACTATATTCTTGTTAAATGATTTCTATATTATAGAAAATGAAATGACAAAACAATTAAAAAAAAAGCAATATTGTTTATATCATGCAATTAATCTACATTTTAAAATTTATAATCAAATACTTTATAGAAATATTCATAATCTTTCTTAACAGAAAATGTTCAAAGTTATAACTATGTAATTAAATATATTTAATATGAAATATATTATTAAAAAAAGGTTTTCCATTTTCTATCTGCTTATCAAAAAAAAAAAAAAAAACCCATTACATTTATTCAAAATAAATTTTTTTTTATCTTTGACAACAAAAAGGGCTAAGTCAACAATTATAAAACGTCCCAAAGCCCATCCTTTAGCAAACGAAAAGAATTCGCAATAAAGAATTCCAATCCTATTTGCTGAGCCTTCTTTTATTATAATACCGGAGCGTCGTCCCCATCAACGCATAAAATAAAAGGCCCATCTCGTACCTCTTTGCCTCCATGAATATGCAGGCAGCAAATAGAGCTAAGAGGGTCTCATTACTGAAGCTACAGTAATGCAAACCTTTCATCCGAAAAAGCACCATTCAAATATTGACGCTGCATCCACGTACCAACACCCTTTAAAGGAAGACCCCCAGGGCTATAAGGGGGAGGGATGTTCTTTTGGAAGAATGGAGCCACCTACTTTTTTTTCTGGCAAAAAATGATATTGCAATTCTGTCTTTAGCTCCTGCTGACTTCTTTTTTTTTTTTTCCATTCCTTTTCGGGGTATATGTTCTTGCTGAGAGAAATACGCGGATGTGAATGGCTCGAGAGTTATGGGTGTCTTTTGAATGTCTTCTTGTGCATGGCTGACTTGATAGGCTTAGCTGGTGATGAAAACATGTTTATATGAGTTGTTCACTTTGTTTTTCTGCATCCAATATGTTTTGTTGGATAAGGTTTTAAAAGTAACAGCCATAGATGATAGTTCGTTTTTAGTGGCAATAAATTCCTAAGGTCGAATAATGTATTATTTTAGATCCTATATAATCAGCTTTGCATATAGTATGTTTTACAATGTAAATGCACAATCCTAGTCAATTTGATCCAGAATTTTGAATTATTGTTCTTTAGTAAATAACTTGTATTATGATATTATTGTTAAATGATTCCAAAATTATATGGAAAATATAACAAAACATTTGACGTTTTTGAAATATATAACAACAATGTAAATAAAGAAAAAATAACGTTGGTTATCTTTTGGAAATAATATTTACTTTGCAACCTTTGAACTTTTTTGAAAGATTCGCTATTTTGTGCGAATCATCTTGTCTATAGAACATAATATTTTATATATTTAAAATGTAATGGTGATCGTAAATCGATAAAAAGATCATAAATATTGAGTTTTCTCAATTTTTTTCAATAAAATGTAACAAAAATATATTCATTAGGATAATTAGATAAGATCTTTTCTTTTCAAGATCCTCTCAATGAAATAATAAAAAAAAGTAAAGGTAAAAAATTGCCATCCACTTTTTATACAAAATGCTCTTGAATTTGCTGTTAATAATTTATTAAATTGAAGAATGCTTTTCAAAGGAGTTTTAAGCTGCATTCACATCGACAGCTATAAATGAGTAACAATCCACCATGTATTCCCGAAACAAACTATGTAGCCAAAGGGAGGAGTTCAACGTTGATAGATCTTTCTTCCAATGACAGGTTAATCGTTTCTGTAGACATTGGTCTTTGATGGATTTCTTTGCTCCATCCCAGTTCAACCTTGGAACAACGATTGGGCGAGAATAAAGAGAGTGGACAATCAGGGGAAGAAGGTTGGGGGCCAAGACCGTTAAACAAATTTCCTTTTAAGATGATTTTCTAAATGTTTGTTTTATAATTTTGTGTTGTATGTGTTGCACTTTTTGCTGCCTTTGCAATTTTAAATAAATAGGACAATTAAACATGTCGTTATTATTTAAATAAATAATTCAGTTTCTATCATGAAACAACACTGAATCTAAACCACACCCATACAGTATGGCCCTAACCTGTACTGTAGTGTGAGAGGATAACGGAGAGATTTTTTTCTTTGGTGAGATTCGTAGCAGAAGCTAAGCTTTCCAACAACTGCCAACATATTTACAGTTCCTATTACTAAAAAGGTCGTTACTGAAAAATCACCTATAACTCTAATTATACTCTTAGTGACGATTCCAGAATATATCATGTTCCATTTGTATATTTGTTACAGCCTAATCGTCACTCGCTGCAGAGTAACTAACAGCAAAATTAAACGTATTCAGGTTCTTTTATTTTCTATTAGAGGACTTTTATTGATCTATTGGGTTGGCAACTATAATTGTGTGCAGAAAGACCTTGTGTCAAAATTGCAGGCAGTGCTGAAATTGGTTTGCCAAATTTAGTTCTGGTAATTTTATTGAAAAGTGTTCAACGATCTTTCCGTCAAGTTGAAGTGATCAACTTCAAATCGATGGTTACAAGGCAGTTGAAATGTGATCAAATGTTCTTCATATTAGATGGTTGGCTTTGAAGTGATCAACTTCAATGTAGAAATTGGCCAGTTGAAGTTGATTAAGATAAATAGATCGATCTGAATCGATAATTACCATATCAAGGCCGTTGTCGATTCAGATTGCCATAGCCAACAGGTGAGATTTTAAAAGCTCTTTGCATCACATATATGCATTCAAAAATATAAATTTAAAACAGCTTGGCCTATGTCAAGAAGTTGGATTTATGGATCCCTCTTCAGCTGAAGGAAATTCATTTGACTCAGCGCATAGATGCTTCTGCGCATTCGTTTCTGGAACGCAAACGAAATGGATCCATTTGAAACGACTGATAACTGTCGGCGAAAAATGGATAGTTTATAACAAACGTTAATCTTAAAAGATCGTGGGTGATGCAAGATGAACCAGCAACCAGACGACATCAAAAGCTGAGATTCAGCTAAAAAGATTATGCTGTAAGTTTGATAGGTTATAAAGGAACTTTATAAACGAAATTTACATTTTTACCAAGAAACCAAACGATTCAGTCAAATGCAAATTTAACAACTCGCCAAACTGAGCGATGAAGCTCAGGGAAAGCTACCAGAGTTGGCAAACTCGTAAGGGTGTTGTTTTCCAGCATGATAATGCAAACTCCACCCAATAGCCCTGATCATGCGCCTTCAGATTGACATGTATTTCATTCCCTACAGATCTCCTTAAATGGCAAAATTTTTAATGACGCTGTTGATGTAAAATCACATTTAATTTAAAATTGATTCCTGACAAAAAAAAACAGAAGTTTTATGAACATTGGAATTATGACATTGTCTAAAAGTCAAAAACCGTCATCTACGATGACGGGCAACACCTAATTGAATAAAAGTTATACTTTTTTAAACATTTTTAAATTTCCTTCTTATTTAAAATCCGCAATCACTTAATTGCCAACCCAATAGATAAAACATTATGTGAAAAGTTTTCTCCTTGCATATTTTATGTTAAACTGTAGGTACTGGTCTATTTAGCCTAAAGTTTATGATGACCACAAGCGACAAACCAAACAAAACGTTGCATACTTTAGTACTTACAAAATTGTATACCCAAAAATATTTTTACAAGAAAATCTAATATAAATATATAAATATCTTGTTAACGAAAAAAAAAAAATGAAAAAAAAGGAAATTCATTCGCTTTCCATCCAAAGCAATTAAAGTGCTGGCCATGTCAGGGGGAAAAGAAGGTTTGGCCTAATTTGATTCAGGCGACACACCGAAAAGATGAATGTCTGGACCCTCAAGGTATCTTGCACAATCTCCTCTCCACCACCTTTTTATTATTTATTTCTCATGCCTACCTCGAATTTACATTAATTACTGAAAAATAAACCATAACTCTAATTATATTCTTGATCACGATTCAATCTAACGTGTCTGTTTGTTGTAGAATAGTTGTCTCTCCCAATTGTAATAATTGCACTATTAATCACTATTTTAGAATCTAACATGTGTATTTGTTGTAGAACAGTTGTCCCTCACAGTTGAGTCACAAACAGCAAAATGAATCGTATTTTCATTTTTTGTTCCATTGGAGGACTTTTATCGATCTATGTTAAAGCATTTTGAGAAAAGTTTCCCGATAGCATATTGCAGTACTTAAAAAATTGTATGTAAATGTTCTTACAAGGACATTAGAAATGTGTTATAAATGTTCTTACAAGGACATTAGAAATGTGTTCTAAATGTTCTTACAGGAACATTAGAAATGTGTTCTAAATGTTCTTACAAGGACATTAGAAATGTGTTCTAAAAGTCCTTACGGAACATTAGAAATGTGTTCTAATTGTTCTTACAAGGACATTAGAAATGTGTTCTAAATGTTCTTACAAGGACATTAGAAATGTGTTCTAAATGTTCTTACAAGGACATTAGAAATGTGTTCTAAAAGTCCTTACGGGAACATTAGAAATGTGTTCTTACTTACAAGGACATTAGAAATGTAGAAATGTTCTTACAGGAACATTAGAAATGTTCTAAATATTCTTACAAGGACATTAGAAATGTGTTCTAAATGTTCTTACGGGAACATTAGAAATGTGTTCTAAATGTTCTTACAAGGACATTAGAACATTTAGAAAACATTTCTACAGGAACATTAAAAATGTGTTCTAAATGTTCTTAATGTTCTAAAACTTTCTTATAAGGGCATTAAGAAAAATCTAATATAAGTATATATATCATGTTATAAGAAAAAGAAATTAAGAAAGAAATTCATTCGCTTCCCATCCAAAGCAATTAAAGTGAGGGCCAACTCAGGGGGAAAAAGAGGGTTGGCCCAATTTGATTCACGCGACACACCAAGATGAATGTCTGGGCCCTCAAGGCATCTTGCGCAATCTCCTCTCCGCCATCTATTATTACTATTTATTTCTCGTGCCTCAAGAGCTCCCTGGAGAAATATCCTCTTTGGAAAAGTGCCATCTTCTTCCAAAAATGAAAGAATGGAAGTGGACAAAGGAAAAAAAAGGGTAAAAAGGAAGATGAAAGAAACTCGTCTTGGATGGTCACTTACTTTTTTTGTCCCATGATGCTCTCTTTCTTTGGAGCGCACAAAGTGCTAATGCGACTCCATCCACAAAATATGACAAAGTCGTAAAATATAGATTTTTCCTTTTTTTTTTTTTTGTTGTTATACCTGCCAGAGTGGGTATTTCATGATTAAGTTAGAATGTTTTGTGTGAAATAGTTGGCTCATACATTTGATTTTTATTCCTAGTTATTTTTATAAGATGCATACGTTTTAAAAAGGTTGATAGTAGAATTGATTTAAAAATACCAAAAAATAACTTATCATTTTAAAATTTAAAAATTGAAGTTAACAAATTTTTTACACTTAATATTGGAAAGGCTAACAAATGCAATATCGTCTATCATTTTCAAAAATAGCATAACAATTTAAATTTAAAAAAAAAAAAATTAAAATTAAAATTTTGGCACTTCATATTTGAAAAGGCTAACAAATACAATATAATTTGTCATTTTCAAAACACAGCATATCATGATTTAACTCAATTTGATGAAAAGAATGAAAACTGACAAAGAACTAAATTCTACTGTTAAATTTCCATATTGTATCAGTTATAACATTAATCGCTGTGAAGAAGTATAAGTATAATGTGTTAAAGTTCTCAATAATAAATCAATGCAAAATTATACAACTATTACTATAATGAAAGAGATATTTGAACAGAAATATTAGTGAGGAGTAAGCAATTAATAATAAACATTTTAAACAATTAAAACACTTAATATTAAATCATTATTGAAATAATTAACTCAATTTGCTGAAAAGAATGAAAACTAACATAGAACTAAATTCTACTCATGAATTACCATGTTGTATCAGTTATAACATTAATATCTGCAAAAGAGTGGATAATGTGTCAAAGTTCTCAATAATAAATCATTGCCAAAATTATACAACTATTTCTTATTATAATAGTTTTATAAGGAATTTTTAAGAATCGATGCTTAATCTCTAAGGAAAATTAAAGTATGACTTAAAATATGAGTGATTTTTTTCTGAATTTTTACTGATTATTTAGGTAAATTATTTTGCTGCAAAAACTGTTTTTTTATATCATTCAATGGGGCTTTTTAAAAAAACTTGCTATGGTTTATAAACATTTTAAACCATTCAAAAACATGATGTTAAATCTTTATTGAATGAATTAACTCAATTTGCTGAAAAGAATGAAAACTAACATAGAAATTCTGTTGAATTTCCATGTTGTATCTGTTACAACTCTGCGAAAGAGTAGTTCATTTGTTAAAGTTCTCAATAATAAATCATTGCAAAATTATGTTGAATACAAATGAATTACTGACTTCAACAAATGAAATACTTATTTGAAGCGATTAATGTTAGAAATGATATAACATGGAAATTCAACAGCAGAATTTAGTTCCATGTTAGTTTTCATTCTTTTCAGTAAATTGATTTAAATATTTCAATAACGATTTAACATCATGTTATTGAATTGTTTAAAATGCATATAATTAATTGCAAATGTCTCATTATTATTTAAATATAAATTATAAGTAATAGAATTGTTTCAATTAATATTCAGTAATTGAAACAATTCTATTATGAAACAATTATAATTTGAAACAATTGAAGCAATTAGTAATTTTCAGTAATATAATTTTGAATTATTTCAGTTAATTATAAACATTTTAAGCAATTCAAAAACATGATGTTAAATCATTATTGAAAGACTTAACTAAACTTACGTAGAACTAAACTCAACTGTTGAATTTCCATGTTGTATCATTTATAACGTTAATCGCTGCAGATGAG
Source organism: Caerostris extrusa (assembly GCA_021605095.1). Taxonomy (NCBI): domain Eukaryota; kingdom Metazoa; phylum Arthropoda; class Arachnida; order Araneae; family Araneidae; genus Caerostris; species Caerostris extrusa. The sequence continues at coordinate 12,317 of BPLR01017298.1, read as the reverse complement.
TAGCTATAAACTTCTCAATAACGAACCAATGCCAAATTATACAACTATTTCCGACTATGATAATGCAAGATATATTAGAACAGAAATATTAATGAGGAATATTCAGTTTTAGGACCTACTTTGATAAAGGGTTTATCTATTCGTATTTTTGCAGCGGTTCTTCAAATAGAAGACTTGTATTTGCAAATAAATGCATCTCTGAAACGTTGTAAAATCCAACAAGTTAGAGTTACAGTTACCATTTTGCTGTTTTGGTATTCGGTTTCCCAATAGGGAGCCCATATTTTGCTGCAAAAACTGTTTTTTAAATCGTTAAATGGGGCTATTTTAAAAATTTAATTATGATTGATAAGCATTTAAAACAATTCATGATGATAAATCATTATGTAATGAATTAACTTAATTTGTTAAAAAGAACGAAAATTAACACAGAACTAAATTTATCTGCTCAATTTTCCTTTTGTATCAGCTATAACATTAATTTTTGTCAATGAGTATATGTGTTAAATTATCAATAATAAATGACAAATTATACAACTATTTCTTATTATATTAGTTTGTTTTAAGAAGTGATGTTTAATCTCTAATAAAAATTAAAGTATGACTTAAAATAGGGCTGATTTTTTTACGGATTTTTTACTGATTACTTAGGTAAAATATTCTGCTGCAAAAACTGTTTTTTAAATTGTTAAATGGGGCTATTTAAAAAATTTAAACATGATTGATAAGTATTTTAAACAATTGAAAAACATGCTGTTAATTGCTGAAATGAATAAAAACTAACATTGAACTAAAACCATCTGTTGAATTTCCATGTTGTAGCAGCTATAACATTAAATTCTACAAATGAGTGGCTATAAAGTTCTCAATAATAAATCATTGCCAAATTATACAACTATTTCATATTATAATGATGAAAGAGATATCTGAATAGAAATATTAATGAGGAATATGTAATTTCGAAACCTGCTTTGATCCAGAATTTATCTATCCCTGCATATGTAGCGGTTCTTCAAACAGAGTGGATATTGAAGCACTTGCATTGCAAATAAATACATCTACTGAAACGTTGTAGCATCCCCAACCTATTCCCTTTTCAGTGTCCAACAAGTTACAGTTACAAGTTGCTGATGCACCATTCTGGTATTTGGTTTCCGAACAGAGAGCTGAAATGGGGGCAAAATGGATACGGAATTAGAATTCGCTGGTTCTCATTAAGTGCCTTTGCCGATGCTTTGGTGCACAAGAAGTTTATTTTCGGTCAAGAGCCATTGGTATTATATCTAATGCATCGAGTGCAGGGATTTTAATGGCAAAGATGCAGGTAGTTATTTGCTCTGAAATGCATATGGAATATCCAAAGGATGGCACCGAATTCATGGTCCATATTAGGAACTTCAAAATGGGAATTGAACTTTTATGAATTTCACTAAAATCACTGTGATTTCATGTCTGTTGTTCTCGGGATAATATGTTGAAAATCGTTAGATTTCTCTGAATCTGGTTTATAAATTGTTGAATATAATCTATGGTTTTTCCCCTGAAACATTTAATAAATGACAATGTTAGGAAATTCTAGGATTATATGTATTCTGTTCTAAGATTCTATTAATGTTTGTTATTAATTCTAGAATTCTGTTAATTTTTTTGCTAATTCTTGGATTCTGTAAATTTTTGCTGTTATTTCTAGGATTGTGTTCATTTTTGTTGTTAATTCTAGGATTCTGCTAATTTTTGTTGTTAATTCTAGGATTGTGTTCATTTTTGTTGTTAACTCTAGGATTGTGTTACTTTTTGTTGTTAACTCTAGGGTTGTGTTAATTTTTGTTGTTAATTCTAGGATTGTGTTCATTTTTGTTGTTAACTCTAGGATTGTGTTAATTTTTGCTGTTAATTCTAGGATTCTGTTAATTTTTGTTTTAGTTCTTGGGTTCTGTTAATTTTTGTTGTTAATTCTAGAATTTTTTAAGGAATTTACGTCTCTATATTACCTTGCAAAAATTGTAATTTTTTTTGTCTGTAATCCCTAGAGTTAAGTGAACTATATATTAAAAAGCTTTGGACGTAATTTTCCCTCTTGGAGCTTTCAATAAATGTTAATGTTAGAAAATTCTGCGATTATATTTATTCTGTTCTAGGATTACGTTAAGTTTTGCTGTTAACTCTAGGATTCTGTTAATATTTGTTGCTAATTCTAGGATTCTGTTAATTTTTGCTGTTAATTCTAGGAATCTGTTAATTTTAGGAACTTAAAATTTTTTCAAGAAATTTACATCTCCATATTACCTTGTACAAACTGTAATTTTTTCTTCTTTGGCTATTGGTTTACGTGTAATATATGTTAAAAATTTTTGAACGTGACTTTTATGTATGATCATTGCTTATAATCGGTGAATGTTTTTTCTTTTGCTTGGAACATTTCATAAAGTTAATTTCAAAAAACATAATGGAGAAATCATGGCCGAATTCCAATTTCGCATTAGCAATTTCAAAATGTTTTACAGAATCAAACGTCTCTATAATATTCTGTAAAAACTGTGATTTTTTTGTCTTCTATTGGGTTTTGTGTATTATATAGTAAAAAGATTTTGTCGTAACTATTTATAGACCGTTGCGTGCAATCTACGATTTTTTTTTCCTTGGCAATCGCCATTAAATTTAATTTCAAAAGTTTGCTAGAGAAATCATGTCTAAACTCCTATTTTGCATTAGAAATTTCAAAATATGTTACAGAATTAAACATCTCTATAATATTCTACAAAAACTGTAATTTTTTTTTTGTCTTTGGCTATTTGATTATGTGGATTATATATGTAAAAACATTTTAAACGTGACTTTTATGTATGACCATTTCGTACAATCTGTGTTTTATTAATATAGTTCCGCTTTTATTATGATATGGTAGATTTTTGGATGCAAAAAAGGCACTTTTTTCCCACTATTGTAAATCAGTTTTTGATTTAATCTATCTTTCATTCCCTAAAAGCTACTGGCTCTATTTTTAAATCTGGAGCTATATTATATCCATATTTATTTCCTGCACCATTTAAAAAAAGCCTTTTTTATTCTCCTTTTGACCAGTTCTTCTCTGTTGTATTCCGTCAAAATCAAGCCAGAAGTATATAACTCATTTGGACCCCACCATTCTTCCCCATCATCTGTTGTTCGGTCGAGTGGTTAGCGCTCTGGCTCTAGGTACCATAGATTTCGGCTTCGAATCCCGACAGGTTCATGGATGTTTGTAGTGATTCGAATCCACTTTAACCGTAGGTCCCGGTCTCTTAGAGCGGGCAATAGAGCGACACAAGTTTCAATCAGACTTCTCACCCACAACATTCCCAAACTATAAAGGGACAACTCAGATAGGTATGGTGTGGTATAGTAGTAGGCAGAAGTTCTTGGCCCTACATTGAAAACAACTATCGCGCAACAACAACTGTCGCGCCATTGAAGAAGATTCATGTATCGTTTTTATTTAATGCATGAATCACGCAAATTGAATCTTGGTAGAAACTCGGAAGCAGTGTTTCCTCATTTATAAGCGGCTTGAGGGCCATTTGGGTAGCGGTCTGGTCCTTAGTGCTTCAGGTTTGAATCCTGTCAATGGATGCTAGTTAGCTTGGATGTTTGTTAGTGGTTCGGAATCCGCGTTACAATGTAGGTCCCGGTCTAATGAGCCCAAAGTGTGCACAAAATCACAGTAGAGCGACAAACCGAACCTCATTTAGAAACAATTATTTCCATAAACTTATTTATAAACTTACTTTTTGTCTTTGATTATTGTATAGTTAAATTTGTAAAATGTAAATATTAACAACAATTTTCACAATATAAACATAACACATAACGTTGATTGTGATAAATTTTTCGGTATACAAGTCATCTGAAATGCAATATCAATTTTAAATCGAAGTCGGTTTTACAAGGGAAAAAATATATCTATAGATCTGCTTTTTGATGCAAACAAGGCGTTTCTTTCACAATATTTTAAATCATTTGATCTCATCTATCTTTCTTTCCCTAAAAGCTACTGGCTATTTTTAAATCTGGAGCTATATTATGTCCATATTTATTTCATGCACCATTTAAAATAAGCTTTTTCTCCTTTTTGGCCAGTTCTTCTCTGTCGTGTTCCATCAAAATCAAGCCAGAAGCAGATAAGTTACTTGAGCCCCGCCATTCTTCCCCATCATCTGTTATTTTATTTTTTTTGTGATTCCCAAAAAAGCATATCTGTCAGTAAAAAAAAGGGATATGCCTTTGAAACTGAGCTCTTATAGGGAGGAAATTAGGAATTTTCTTCTGGCCTCTATTTACTCGAGCGATTGCATTGCATAAACTTTGTTCCTGCAACGGAATTGTTCTTCCTCTGTTTGGCAACGTACCAAAAATCTTTTGCAGAATTCTCTCTCTTCTTACACTTCTTGTTTTCGGATCTTTTGATATGCAAAGTAGAGAACTCCACCACCCAAAGATCCCTTTTTTTTTTCCTTTTTTCGATTTTTTTCTACTGCTTTTGACAAAGCCCATGTCGTAGAATCTTTTCACAGTGTATTGTGTGTCTCTTATTTATTCATTATTTGTGAAGTTTTTTTTTTTGTTGTTGTTGTAAATTTTCAATTGCTTGAATACAAATGCATTTTTTGTGTCCAAAGAAAAGAACACTATAGCTAAAGAAAATGTTGATTTTTTTCTTTTTTTTAATACAGTAAATAACTATGATTTGGGATCAGTTAATAGAATTATGAGAGTTTCTTCTTTACTTTAACAAATAAAATATCTAAAAAAATGTATTAAATTCTTTACAAAATTATTATGGCTAGAGATGTTTAAAAAAGGAATGCTCAATGTATGTTCACATCAAGATTTTGAGCTAAATTACTTTTATTTCAAAAAACAAATTAAGTAAATTATTGTCCTAATATATAGATACACACACATATATATATATATATATATATATATAGAATAATGAAAGTCAAAGTAAAGATTTATTGTCCACGTATAAAACTAAAAATGAGATATACCCTCAAAAATTTATTCAAAGTGACTTTTTTATATTTAATGGTGTTTTCCCTAAATTTTCAATGTAGTTCATCAAACTGACGAGATAAGTAAACCATAAGAGCGAATTTCAAAATATTTATGCGTTTGATTATAACAAAGGACAAGAGAGGACATTTATAATATTAGCAATTAATTTTAGAATAGATGTCCCTATTTTTAAAAGTTAATATGAAAGATTATTTCAGATTATTTATATACCGTTCTGAACAAAATTTTTATGTTTAAAGATTTAATTTACTTATACTTGAAATTATATTTATTCTGAACGATTATTTATATATCGTTCTAAACAAAATTTTTATATCTTTAAAAATCTGATTTATTTATACTGTAAATTACTTTTTAGGCTTTAGTTATGTTTTATAAACTCATTTTTTTGCTTGTTTTATTAATCGACTCATTTCATTTCTTTACTAATTCATACAAAAAATCAATTGTTATAAAAAGAATCAAAATATATTTTCCTCTACGTAAATCTACTGGGTTCCTTTATAACTGATATTAAAATGATAAAAAAATTAAATAACAATAATATGTTTTCGATTAATTATTTCCTATTTAATGAAATGTATTCGTTATATGTCACCAAAATATATGTTGCACATATTTAAATCTAATTTACTAATCTTACATATTTATATCTAATTTACATATATGTTAAATTACATTAGACAATAGTTATTTTTTGTAAGCACATTTTTGCTTGCATTTTTATTCAACTTATTTTTCGTTCCCACTAATTCATGAAAAATTCATTCCACATATGCCCTAAAAATAATGAATTAATAATAAATCATCATCATTGGCACAACAGCGTCTAACTACTGGTAGATTTAGAGACGAGAAGTGTTTTACTTTTTACAATGTAGGGTTGTCAGCTCTACACCCAACGCTCAACAGTCATATGAGACCTTGACCTACAGCTTAAAATGGATTGCAAACCCTACAAACAACGATGACACCGCCGGGACTCGAACCTGTAACCTGTGGCTCCGAGTGCCAGAGTAATTTTAATAATAAATAATAATCGTTAATAAATAATTAACTTAAATCAACTAGGTTTTTTATAACTGGTATTAAAATGATACAAAAAATATTAAAATGTGATAATAACAATAAAATGTTTTCGATAAAGCATTTTCTATTTAATGAAACGCATTCGTTATATGTCACCAAAAAAAAAAATATGTTGAGCATATTTAAACAATTTAAATGACTATGGCTTTACTCAGTAGCTAGAGAGAGAGAGAGAGAGAGAGAGAGAGAGAACGCAATTAGTTTCTTTGCTGAAAATGGCCTGCGAATTTTTCTGAATGCGATTTTCTAAATGACTGTTTGTTCGAAATTGCTGGCAATGTCCCTTATTTGCTTATGCCCACGCACTACGATGGTCAACAAAAATTAATCTCAAGAGAGGTTGATTACCATTTTAATGTGTAGGCTTCTTTTTTCCGTAGAGATCTCATTAAACATTTGTTATCTTCTTTTTCAGTTACCCTAAATGTGTTTACCTAATTTATATATAACTTGCATAAAAGCTAATTTTGTTTTTTAACCACAACCAGCATTACGCCTGGTTGATGGAAGTGGCAATAAAATATCTTGTTTGATGGCAACTTTTTACATAAAACAAAAAGAATCCTTTACAATTTTTATATATATTTGCTATAATAGAATTGCACATAATGCCATTCATTCACTGGATGGTAATGATGACAGAGTTCTTAATATAACTTCCATCATAGCCACCTTCAGATTTAAATGAGTATCACTGTCTGAAAGTTTAGTGTAAAAGCTTGCCATGGTTTCTTCTTAACGATACTTTAATATTAAATATAAAAATCACTCAAAGAACCAGTCTTTAGAATGAATTCCAATTTGAACTGCAGATACTTGAAGAAGAGGGGAACGGTACGGCAACCAAAAAAGTTACAAAGTGTATTAATAGATGGCGCTGTCAACTGCATAAAGAAAGGGAATTCGGCTGCCAGTCATAATTTGAATCGAAATGACAACGTATTTGGAATGAGTTGCACATGAAACTAACTGTAGTGTTCAATGGGTTTGATCGTTTCAGCTTTTTGACGGTAAAAATGACTTCCATGGCACCCAACACTGTTAACACTGTGAGTGGAAAGCCCATCCACCACGGCAAGGTTATACTAAATTGGATGAGAAAAATCAGTGGAACTTTTTTGGAATTTCTTCAAGGATTTCAGTTCAAATTTGAACTCAAGGTGACGAGAGGCTTTTTTTACCGCATTTTGAAAGTGGGATTTTAATTATAATCCTCCAGCATATATATATATATATTAGCTTGAAAGTTTTATATCATTTATTTATTATTGCTAAAAGTTTTGGAGTAACTAGCATCCTTCTCTTGAAAAATCATTTTTTTAATCTCCAATTTCCCATCGACAGTTACCGACGTAAAATAAATTAAACTTATTGGAATCAAACTTTAACATTTCTATGTTCTAATATTTAAAATTGAAATTGAGATTTAATAGGAAATAGGAGGAAAGAGATTTCAAAGGAAAATGAAGGAAAGAAGATTTAATAGAAAATTAGGGATGTAATTATTGATGGATTAATGCGAGGAAAGGAGATTTAATAAGAAATTTGAGTTTAAACTCGATTTTTAATCTAAATTACCCATCAACAGTTATCAAAGTAAAATAATCTAAACGTATTGGAACCGAACATTACCGGTCCTATGTTCTAATATTTAATACAAATTAAAAATCGATTCTCCCTTTCTTTCCCCGATTTTCTGAAGTCCTTCAGTCAATGCTGCTTTATTGCATTATTATTTGCATTATCTTCAACTCAAATTATTCCAATATTATGTACCAGATTCATAACGATAAACATACAGAAATGAATATGAGTTTTAATGCCCTTGCCACATTTCCCACAGCCATCAATCAACCACTTTACCATCCACGTCAGCAGAGGAACCCCTGGTGGCTGTGGCATTACTTCAAACCACCCTAGTGTGCATCGTTTCTCTACACTGCCAGAGGCTAAGTTTAGCTATGAGAATGGTCTATTTGCTACAATAGATAAAAGTCGAGGAATTTTCTCATACATAATTCAATGCAGCGAAATGAGATTCCACTCATATTAACCAGCGCATGCTATCCTATGTCTGGAATAAGTTGTGCAAGACCAAATAATTTAGACATGGTATATAGTCAGATAATTTGATTTAAAGAACTGAAAAATTGGTGTGTTGGTGCATATCGCTTTATTGGAGGGGATGGTTATTGAAATTATTGTTTATGATTGCTGAAGTTAAAAATTTTGCTGTCATAAAATATGCAATCGGTAACATACACTGAAGTGACAAAAGTCATGGGATAGCAATATGCAAATTTTCAGATGGCAGTAGCATCGCGTAGAACATGTATAAATGCGCAGTGCTTTCGCAGAGCTTTCATTTCTGTTCAAGTTATTCATGTGAAGAGGTTTTTGACGTGATGATGACCGCACGACGGGAATTAACAGACTTTGAACGCGGAATGTTAGTTGGAGCTGGACGGGGTCATGCCATTTCGGAAATCGTTAGGGAATTCAACATTCCCAGATCCACTGTGTCAAGAATGTGCCGAGAGTATGAAATTTCAGGCATAACATCCCATCATGGACAGCGCAGTGGTCGACCGCCTGCACTTAACGACCGAGACCGGCGACGCCTGCAAAGAGTCGTAAATTCTAACAGACAAGCAACACTGCGTCAAATAACCCGCAGAAATCAATGTGGGACGTACAAGGGACTTGTCTGTTAGAACTGTGTGGAGAAATTTGGCTTTCTTGGGCTATTCCAGCAGAAGACCGACTCGAGTGCCTTTACTGACAGAACGACATCGCTTGCAGCGACTCTCGTGGGCCCGTGAGCATATCGGTTGGTTCAGATGAATGGAAAACCGTGGCCTGGTCCGATGAGTCACGATTTCAGTTGGTAAGAGCTGATGGTAGGGTTCCAGTGTGGTGCAGACCCCACGAAGCCATGGACCCAAACTGCCATCAAGGCACTGTTCAAGCTGGTGGTGGCTCCGTAATGGTGTGGGCTGTTTTTTTTCATGGAATGGGCTTGGTCCTCTGGGTCGACTGGACCGAACATTGACTGGAAATGCTTATGTTCAGCTTCTTGGAGATCACTTGCAGCCATTCATGGACTTCATGTACCCAAACAACGATGGGATTTTTATGGATGACAATGCGCCATGTCACCGGGCCACAACTGTTCACGATTGCTTTGAAGAACATACTGGGACAATTCCAACGAATGATCTGGCCACCTAGATCGCCCGACATGAATCCCATCGAGCATTTATGGGACATCATCGAGAGGTCTGTTCGTGCCCAAAATCCTGCACCATCAACGCTTTCACAATTATGGACGTCTATCGAGACAGCATGGCTCAATATTCCTGCAGAAGACCTCCAACGACTTGTTGAGTCCATGCCACGTCGAGTTGCTGCACTTCGCCGGGCGAAAGGAGGGCCGACACGATATTAAGAGGTATCCCATGACTTTTGTCACTTCAGTGTATATAAAATCAGTAAAATTCAATTAAAATAAATCGGTTTTAATTTTTGTAAATTTATATCAATAATACAAAATATATATTATTCTCATGTGGTTTATATTTTGAAAAAAAATAAAAGATAAAGAATAGTTTGTAATAATAATGTTATCGTATAGAATGTAAATAAAATGGTGTCTAATTTTGTTGACATATTAGTGTCAGTAACAATTGAATTAAATGAAAACGGTTCTAATTTTCTACATTTATTTTACTAATGCAGAATATATATAACTCTCATGTGGTTTATATTCTGAAAAAGACAAAAGATAAACAATATATTTTAATAATAATGTTATTTTGTAATAAGAATATTAATTTTTCAACATTATTTTCAATTTTTTAATCTCCAATTTCCCATCATCAGTTATCGAAGTAAAGTAAACTAAACTTACTGGAACCAAACATCACCGGTTCTATATTCTAATATTTAATGGAACTTAAAAACGATTTTTTGTGAGTCTTTCCTTCACTGTTTTATGCACTTTATTGCATTATTTGTTGCACTATCTTCCAACATTATATACAAACCACTATGCTTTCCAATATTATGAACCATATTCGTTGTCCTAAACATACAGAAATGAATATGAGCATTAATACCCTTGCCATATTCCCCTACAGCCCTAGGAAACAGCCATCAATCAACCACTTTTACCATCCACGTCAGCAGAGGAACCCCTGGTGGCTGTGACACTTAACTCAAACCATCCTAGTTGCTCTTAGTGCATCGTTTCTCTGTACTGCCAGAGGCAACGTTTAGGCAAGAGAATGCGAAATTGCCACAATGGATAGAAGTGGAGAATTTTCTCTTACGTAATTCAATGCAGCGAAATGAGATTCCACTCATATTAACCAGCTCATTATTTCATATATCTGGAATAAGTTGTGCAAACCAAAAGAATTTAGAGATGGTATATAGTTAGGTAATTTGATTTAAAATGGAAGAGAAGAATTGATGTCTAGATTCTAGTTGTTTTATTGGATGTGAAGGATATTAAAATTGTTATTAGTGGTTGTTAAAGTTAAAAATTTTGCTGGCATAAAATCAGCAATGACTAACATTGAATTAAAAGAAAACGGTATAATCTTCTGCATTTATTTCACTAATGTGCCTTATATTTCACCGGAGGGTTCGTTTAGCTATGAGAATGAGCTATTTGCTACGATAGATAGAAGTCGAGGAATTTTCTCATACATAATTCAATGCAGCGAAATGAGATTTCACTCATATTAACCAGCGCATGATATCCTATGTCTGGAATAAGTTGTTGGGCAGACCAAAGATGGTAGACATAGTATATAGTTGGATAAGTTGATTTAAAGTAGAAGTGAAGAATTGATGTCTAGATTCTAGTTGTTATATTGGATGCGATGGATATTAATATTATTGTTTATGGCAGCTGAAATTAAAAATATCGCTGTCATGATATCCATAATCAGTAACATTGATTTAAAAGAAATTGGTTTTAATCATACTACATTTATTTCACTAATTTGCCTTATATTTCACTAATGCAGAATTCACTAATGCATTTGGTATACGTTTCGAAAAACTCATATGATAAAGAATAGTTTGTAATAATAAAATTACCGTACAAATTTAAATGAACTGGTGTATAATTTATCTCATGTAAATACTACTATTGGAAACTAAACTTATTGGTAAACCAAACATCTCTTGGTCCTGTGTTCTAATATCTGATAAAACTTAAAAATCAATTTTTTTAATCTCCAATTTACCATCAACAGATATCGACGTAAAATGAACTAAACTTATTGAAATAATATTACTAATTATTCCAATATTATTTTCAATTTTTTAATCTCCAAGGTACCAGCATCAGTTATCAACATAAAATAAACTAAACTTATTGGAACAAGACGTCATAGTACTCTGTTCTATTATTTAAAAGAACTTCAAAATTGATTCTTTAGGAATCCTTCAGTCAAAATGGCATATGATACTTTATTGCACTAGCTTCATCACTAATTATTCCAATATTATGTACCATATTCATTGTCCTAAGCATACAGGAATGAATATGATCATTAATGCCCTTGCCATTATTTCCCAGAGCCCCAGGAAACAGCCTCAATCAACCACTTTACCATCCACGTCAGCGAAGGAACCCTGGTGTCACTGGCACTTATCTCAAAACCACCCTAGTTGTGCTCTAGTGCATCGTTTCTCTGTACTGCCAGAGGCTACGCTTAGTCATGAGAATGAGCTATTCGCTACAATGGTTTCGAGGAATTTTCTCATACATAATTCAATGCAACGAAATGAGATTCTTACTTATGGTAAATCCAGCGCATGCTATCCTATGTCAGGAATAAGTTGGGCAGAGCAAAGATTTTAGACATGGTATATATGTTATAAAAATTTGATTTAAAATAGCACTGAAAAATTGATGTGTTGATTGAAGTTGTTTCATTGCATGCAATGGATATTAAAAGTTTTATATATCTTCAATTATATTTCAATTTTTTAATCTCCAAGGTCCCATCATCAGTTATCAACATAAAATAAAACTAAACTTATGAGAACGATGAACTTATGATTAAAACTAAACTTGAAAATTTTGCTGTCATAAAATTGACAATGAGTAGCAATCAATTGAAAGAAATCGGTTTTTAATTTTTCTACATTTATTA